>JAOSBM010000006.1:23129891-23144344 GCA_027568955.1 Erythroxylum tenue
AGTAATATGAAATTCATTTATAAGTTCTGCTAATGTCCAAACCAACCAGAGCTAAGTTAACTATATCAATATCTTGAGTTTAAAATTGTAGCATTTTTTAATATTTTGAGCGCATATTGTGCAGAATTACATTTATGTCTTGTATCTTTCAGAAACAGTCTCTCTATTATATAAAGATAAAGCTGCGTATTATCAGACCTTTTCAAACCTCATTTTATTGCGAAATTTCGAACTTAGTGTGATGATTTTAATAGTTAAAAAGCAAACTCCAAATTGAACTTCGAATTTGCCCTTAAAGCATAAAAATTTTGGTAAGGCCATACGACTTTCTGATGACGTGTTTTCGGTTTACCAAATCCGTTGAGAAGTCACAATCAACCTATAATCGTTGTTGCTTTCTCTAATAAGTCACATTTTTATCAAAACAAAAATAACTAGTACATAAATCCTACAAACCTGGAGATCTGACGAGAGTCGACACAGTCAAGATGGGATATTCACTCTTAAAATATAGTTTATCTAGTGACATTAATTGATGATGAATTGTTACTTATTCTTAACAGATGACAGAGATAGAGATTCGCGGCTTTTCGGATTGTTTTATAGAACAAGCAAGCATGTACTGGACATTTATTGATTTCACAACAGTTATTTTCAGAAATCAATATAAAACTACATCTCTATCATCTGAAATCAAAATATTGTGTTGAATTCTTAAATTTTACTCGATAATACTCCTCATTCTTTACTCTCTCTCAGAAAATTAACATGGGATGGGAATGGGAGGAAACAAAAAGCTCCTTCAAATTGTCTATATGATCATAATTTCAATGCCATGTCCTAGGTAAAACAGTTGCAATGGAACTGTTAAGTCTCAGTTTCAATGTTGGAAGTCCCATACACATGGCAGAATAACTTGGAAACCAAATTAATAGCTATCTCAAATAGCTTTGACACTTGTGCACATGGAAATATAGATATGTAGAAGTGTAACGCCTTACTTGTGATTCGTGAACAACACCATCATTTGATAAACCAAAACTAAAGAAAGAAAAAGGAAAAGGTGAGAGAGAAAAAAAGATAAGCATCCTCATTTATATGTTCTTAGTGACTGCAGTAATCAAAAGGTCAAGCGTGACCACACTTGCTCAAACAACCAATTCCTTCTTCCATATAATCATCTCTGCTAATCCAGAACTCAGGTGCATCCTGAGAAAATTGTCAAGCAACCAAATTTCATTCGTGAGTTTCATTGTGGGAACGAAGGAAAAGGACGGTTAATCTTTAACATAATTGTGGGAAGACCACTTTTAACCAAGTCATGCCTTAAGGGTAATAGAAAGCCACAAAGAGTTATTACCTTCATAATTCCTGCAAGAACTGCACCCCCCAGGTAGACCATATGTTTCCTGCGAGGTGGATCCTCTATTCGCAATCTCAGTTTCTGTTCCAAGATTAGTGCATGTAAAAGATTATAGAGTGGGGAAGATTAGCTCAATAATCAAGTCTTCTTTCTAACAATCACAGTTTCAAAAAGTTTCAAGAATTATAATCAGCATCACTAGTAAAAGGCCACCAAGATAAATTAATAGAATGCCTCCATAAGTACTAAAATCCATATCCTAAATTGGTTGAAACTCTACATTTTTCCAAGCTAAATTTTGTCAAGAGCGTTGATTGTTGATTATGATTGTTAGAATAATATAAGCATCATTTCTCGGCCTCCCCAAAAATTTTCAAGTTAAATAGTTGCTTGACATAATATCATAGCCTTTTATGGTCCGAGAGGTACTAAATACGAGTCATGTTACCTTTCCCTAAGACGAGTTTGTGATTCTTGCAATTTCTCAAGACTGCGTAAAAGGAAATTTTAAGAGCAATGTATGATCTACTTTGGGCCTTAAAATTTATCAACCTTAAAATTTATCAAACCTGAACAGAAAATAATTAAGTAGATTTTAATTAAGTGCAGTGAATTAATTTTTATCCAGTTGAGAATCGAATATCGTGGAATCATGAAAACATCAGTGAATATGGATAAAGACAGAAAATACCACATATTTGTTCTAAAGAAGAAGTAAAAACGACTGCCAAGCAAACTCTGCCAACTACTCTGCTAGGTTTTTCACACATAATACACAAGATTGAACTTACTTTTAGCCCATCTTTGTTTCCCTTCAGAACCACCTCAAGATATCGATCCAGTATTTCTTTCTCTAGGCTGAACCAATAAATGAAATACGATTAGCAGTGCCTGGTTTTCAAATGCTTGATTTCAAAAAATAATAATAATAATAACAGCATAACCAAGATGTCACAACAAATTGGTTGAGGTAATTCTAAAAGGTTTTCAAACTATTGTAGAATAGGATTCCTAGAGATCTTGAATACTCTGTCTGGTAAGCCACTCAAAAAAGCAAAAAAAGCATAGAATGTGAAGATGGTTTGACTTGCAGAACAACTTACAGTCCCTCAAGACAACCCTACCAGCAAACAATAGTCCACAAAGAATTACATTTTTGGATTTTCATTTTTCAGTTCTGATTTATTATGAACAAAGAAAAAAAAAAAGAAAATTATCTCAGAATTCCAATGCCAAAATGATCCTCTAAGAGTCTCCTAAGAGGATATGGCAAAAAGCACCGAGATAGCTATACAGCTATACCTAAATGTAGGAAATATTCTTAAAGGGAATAGGAGTACTACCGACTAGGTAATCCAGGATACATGGTACTCCCTCCACTCAATACTATATGCTGGTAAAGCTGCAAAGGATATAAAAAAATTAGGATCCAAAATTTCATAGCTAGCAGTCTATGTGCATAGTCAAAAAGACAACAAAGAACATGAATATGTGGTTCAGCAATTGCATGGCCTTATGTGACACACAAGTATGCATGCTTATCAATCCAAAATCCTTAGCATGTATTTCTAAAATGGCCACTGAGAAAGAGATAGGTGACTATGCTTCAACATGTTGGATTCTACAACATGTTCATATTTTAGCATGTAAGAGTATGATGAAGCCAAAATCTAGCAAATTGGTCGTGTGTAAAAGCACAATATATAGCTTGTAAGGACATGCCTCCAAATAATGGAAGACCTACAATAACTTATGGTAAACTAATATCAACTCAAACTCAGCAAGAAAAAAGCATACATATCATGCTATTTCAATCCTTTTAGCCAGCCATATCTGACAAAAGGTACTAATAAAACGGATTTTACCATCCATGACAAGTAAGCAAGGAGATAAATAATGCCTAAACCTTGAAGAAAAAATTAAATAATAAAAAAGGGAACAACTTTAAATAGTGATAATATAGCTTGCTAGACTATATAACCAGCAGACCAAAATGTCAGTACAAATGAGTAAATGTTGGCTTTAAGTAACATCAGATTCTTCAGTGCATTATGCAACAATTAGGCATCATGTTGTTACCATCATCCTGTTATCTATATCCATTTCCTGAATGCAGCGAAAAACCATGTCAGCCATTCCATCACCTTCAACATCTATCAAATCCTGCAAGAAGTAAAACCTAATGATCTTGAGAACTTATGGAATCAAAATCTTATTTTGAATGCATGACCTCACAGATCCATAGCCTGGGTAAAATCTTAAAAGCCAACCACAATCCTGGTCACAAGCCAATTGAACTGCCTTTTCTCTTTCATATTTGGTTATTTTTAAAGATATTAGAAGCTTCATTGGAGAAGCATCAAATTAAAAGCAGAATCTGACATACTGAATAGTAAAAACACAATAACATCCTCCAAACACTAGTAACAGTCTCCAACAGTCAAAAGCTAAAGACATGAAAAAAAGAGAAATCAGATTCATATTTCCGCAAACTCTCCCACATTTAATGTCCTAATGATGAAATTCATAATACAGATGGTTCTTATCCTTCTGAAAGGAAATATAACTAGTAAACTATACCGTCATGACCCAAGACGTAATTGCCAACTATGGTAGTGCGCATAGACAAACTAGTAACCATATATTGCAGAGGTTTAAGATCCTTCTCCCAAACCACCATGGTTTTGGCCTGGTGGTAGGGATGTAGGAGTAACTTCCAGGGAATGTGTTTATAGATAGCTTTACAGGACTAACATACAGATGAGCAACAGAAGCATGACAGAACATAGCAATACATAGAATATTTATAGCAATGTACTGCACTACTATACAACATCAACTCAAAGGAAAATTTATAAATACAGGGCCTAAAAAACATGGTAAAGAAAGGCATAAAATGAGAGAGGCAATAGAACATAGGCTCACTGGAGTGAAAAGCGCCTCAGGAGCCTGGAACCGTTCAGTGCCCACTTTAATGACTCGTCCATCAGGTAACTATAAACATAAAACTTATTAGCGTACAATATTTGATTGATAAGTAGCAATCTTCTAGTGTTCCGATGCCTTAGAAAACAAAAAGGAGAATATCAAGCCAAAGCCTCACACAACATCATTCACAAACTAATGTGGATAGGGCCTTCAAAGCTCAGAATTAGCAATTCATGGTAAGAAGTTTAGCTACTTAAGAAATATATATCCCTGTGAGGTTAATGACCAGATGGATTTCGAAAAAGAAATTAATGAACCATGCAACTGATAAGCCTTTCTGAATTCAGATAAAGAAAAGAAGTTGCTTCTTTTCATACCTTGGTCAGTTGTCTAATCAAAGCTATGTAAAAATGCATAAAATGATTTGTTCCAATTTATTCAAACATATATATATATATATTGTATGCATACATAAAAAGATAGATATATAGTTTAGAGAATAACTTACAGTGTAGTTCTTAACCAGGATGGTAGTCTCACGTCCCAATTGACCTTCCCTGCTATAATCATAACTGAAGAGGAATAGATTCAAAGTCAGATCATGTGCAAGGTGTTTGAAAATATCATACTTGAGCATAAAAATGTTGGTTCACCTTATATAGCAGAGCTTCTCCTTGATTTCCCTAACAGTCTCAAAATCAGCATTTTTGTTCATTGCATACCTACAGAAAATGGAGGATATCATAACTAACAATGTATGTAAAGGATGGATGTGTGTGTGCACACATCACTTTCATGTCCATTGTAAAAAAGGCATTTGAGTATATTCTGGCCCTTACCCTCTCCGTGATAATAAATCAACTAGATAAGATGTTATGTGCCGACCAGCCACATTCATTCGCTTGGTGAGATGAGGAAATGAGTAGCCATCAACGACAGGAACCTGGACGTAGAATTTTAATTAATTAACATATCTATACAGTTAGTAGATGAAACGACACAACTTCAGTACAAGATTCATTGTGACAAACAGCAAGAAAAAATCAATAGATGAACCCAGCATCTCAAATAGTGAACCACTAAACAAAACACAAGAAATGAACTCAAATTGATCACTTCCAGACAAAGATTAGAGATAAAAAACCTGACACATTTATTATACACAACATCAGAACAACAATTAAGCAAAATGAATATCTGGATTGCATATTGTCACATATGCACTGACAATTTAGTCAGACAGGATCACTAGAATATTAATTAAGCCAAAATGAAAACTTCAATAAGAACCCCATATTCAAAATGGGAAACAATAACAAAAGAAAAACACCAGCTTATTGTTTAAAAGAGGCCTTTGTTGGTCTCACCACATGAGTGACGCCATCTCCAGAGTCAATCACTAATCCAGTCAGTAAACCTGGAAGAAGTAATGGAAACATAAAGAAAAACAGAAAAGACAGGGAAAAAGGAACAAAGAAGGACAATGGTGACTTAACTGTAGCAATAAAAGTAACAAAGATAAGGAGCATCATCGATTATTTGTACTTGTACAAAGACTTCAAAGTGTCTTAAGAAGGATGTCATCATGTTGTAGAACAATATGCAACAACAAAAAAGACTTAAACCTTCAATCATCTCCACAAGCACCTTGGGCATAGAGTGTTAGAACGGCTTGGATCTGAATGAAGACACCAGAAAAGTTGTACTTTTCAAACATAGTCTCAACCTGCGTCATAAAGTGGAAACAAAATCATTAGATCATAAAAATACCGAACAAAGTCAAAACAGCATCAGTGAAGGACATATCAAAAAGAAAAGGCAGGACTACAAACCATTTTTTCTCGATTTTTGGAGGGATTAAGAGGAGGGTCAGTGAGTAAAATCTTACATTCTGCTGGATCTATCTGTTCAAGCAGAAGAGAGAAGAAAGTTGGATACTAAAAATCTAGTGAAATCATGCAAAGGAAAAAGAATAAACAGAAAGCTGAAACTACATGCGTATAAAACAAACTAAAGCAGCAGAAGTTTACTTTAAGTTCATTGAAAAAAGCATGGTCCCAAACATAACCCATGTCATCCCAGTTTTGAATGATTCCATTATTGACAGGGTAAGATATGTCTAGCTGATGCCTCAACTCTGCGCAACCTTCTCCAACAACAACGTCCTAGTTGAAATAGAAGAAAGAACAAAACAAAGTCTCAGAACATTTTATGCAAACAGAGAGGGTGGCCTTCAGTCTGCAGTTTTATAGCAATTAGACAACATAATCTCTAGCATTAATGCTCAACAAAATCGAATTCCTTGTTTATAAACTTTTGCAACCAAAAAAAAGAAAGAAAGAAGTTAAGATGCAAAAACAAGAAAAACGTTATGACCTTAAGCTGTTGTTCCATGAGGGACTCCTCGTACCGGAGCATGGGCCTTCCAACAACACACGGGAACACAGAAGTTGGGAAATTCTCTCCAGCAAATCCGCATTTCACATACTGAATTCCGCAATTGAAGCATAATATGTTAATTAATTTTGTATCATGGAAGGTAAAGAGATTTGCTAAGATCTGACACCAAACCGTTTAGCACGAAAACAAAAAAAGATAAAATGGCATAACGAATTCAGAGATCTAATCATCGTATGAACGATAATAAATAAAAAGAAAAGGTAAAAAAGAAGTGGTGAAGCATAAAGCAAGTAGAGATTTGAAGCGAGTAGTACTCCAGTTCCATTATCGCAGACGACTACATTTCTGTTATCCATGGCGTAGAGTTTGAGCTTTGCTTTTTCTTCTTCTTCTTCTACCACTTCAAAGTCGCATCAAAGTTGCCAAATTCTTGTATACCTATTAGATCGGGCATTTAATTTATAAGAAAACTACAGGACCTATTTAAATTTTGTATAAAATTTGAAAATTGCACTATTAACTAAATTGCAAGCCCAACCAAAGTGTGATACGTGTAAAATCTTGAGCATTGTTGGCACTTTCGTAGTTTTCTAATGAAAAGCCTTTTATCATTAATCGAACAGGCTTAACGGAGAATTAACCCTAAAAATTAGCTTAAAAGGTGGGAAAATTTATAAGCTTATAAATTATACATCAGTCTTTTTTATTAATGATGTGGGATAATTAGACTCCACCACATTTTGTAGCCTAGGCACCAGCAGGTTGGTTGTGCGTTAAACTTTTTTTTGCCCCGGGCGAATACTGCTATACCGATGTCACCACCCACGTACCCACAAGCTGGCTGTGCGTTAGATCTTTTCTAGTTTCAGACGAACACTGCAATGCCGGTATCACCACCTGTAGACATAACATAAGGACTTAAAGTAGTGATGTTAGCTCTAATACCAATTGTTACAGATCTTGTGGGAGCACCAATCCTAAAAGCTAGCTTGAAGGATGGGAGAGTCCATAAACTTATAAACCTCATATCAGTCTCTTTTATTACCGATGTAGGATAATTAGACGGTAACAAAATATGTCATATTCTTCCCTTTAAATTGGGATAGTTATGAAACAAGATCTTCCTTGCATTTTAAGAGACTTACTGATGTAGGATAATAGGATCATCCGGTGCCACATGATCCTATTAGAGGATTTTTCAAGAATCTATTTCTTTCGTCTAGTTACGTAATTTCGTTTTAACTTCCCTAAAAAAAACATAAAAAGCCAACAACGAGAGAAACAATAGTCCATCATTAAGTTGGAAATAAATTTGAATAAGATAATATTATTTTAAAATATCTAAATTTGATTTTACTCCAAGCCACCTTGGACAGGACATTGTTAACAGCCTTCTCTTTAAAAGCTGACAATGTCATCCATACATAGTATTAATACATTTGCTGCTGCCTTTGCTTTTGAGCTAACCATTTGCAGTCCGAATCTTGCTCCTGGAAGAAAAAGAAAACAGGAAGAAATAAAAAGGTGTAACACATGCATGCCTCGTGCTGAGAAGCAGGCATCATTCACATGGGGGTTGGGCGGGATCAATTCCAGAGGTGTATTTAATGGCCATAATCCTCTCACCTTCTCCCCCTGCCTCTTCTCTAGTTCCGATTGTCATTAGCTTTTGGAGTTGTTACTCTTCTTTCTCTATTTCTCAAGCCTCTTGGCCATTTCTCCCCAGTCCAGCTCCTTCTGCCAAGCCTCTTATTCCTTCCACATCTTCATGCATTAACAACGGCTGTTGGATATTCTTTTTCTCTAGGGAGGAATCATACTTGGTCCTTCTTTACTAGGCCTTTCACAGGAATTCTCCAATTCCATATTTCCATTGAGAGGATTCATATTGCTTGATTCCATTGCAGCTTTTGGCTTCATTTTTTATTTCTTCCTCACTGGAGTAAGGACCGATCTCAGGTTACTTCAGCAGATTGAAAGAAAACATTACGCCCTTGGGATTTTTAGTGTGATAGTGCCGTGGATTTTTACCAATTCCTCCAATTTGTATCGAGTGCATAACCTGAAAATGAGTGTAACTTAGCCCGGTTGCTTCCTGCAATGGCCCATGTAAGCCTAATTTTCATAAAATATAATAGGATGTAGAAATTCATAAAACTTACATGTATGTTCATATTTAGAATTTTATTCTTATTAAGAAAATATTAGCATTTCTCTATTACTCAGTGATGCGAAAACAATTTATAGACATAAGTTCTTTATTCAATCTATCTCTTTCTCAAATTTTTTCTCACTTTTCGTACATGATAGCATTTTTTAAGAACACAAAAACTATTTATTAAATTGTTGAATCTCTTAACTGCCTTCTTATTAAATTATTGAATCTCTTAAGTGCTTTTTTAACATTTGAATAACTCAAGGATTTATTTCCAACATTCTCGCACTAGACTCATGTAAGTTTTTATAGTCTATTAGATTAATAATTCAAATAGTTATAATGTACAATAGTCATCATTCACATATACCGGTATCATCATTAATCATAATCAAGTATAAGACTAACAAAAGTCACGAGGGTTATAATTATTAATTCAACATGCTCCCTTTTATGTACCACTATACGAGCCCTTCTCCTTATTCATGATTATAAATAGGAAGTACATAATGAGATTTATCATCTAATTCTTTTTTCAACAATATACATCACAATCAAGAACGTAAAGAAAAAAAACATAAACTTAAGAAATAATGCATTCATTAATGCTCAAAGAATGGCAAATATATAATAAGAGTCAATACAACCATACTGTGCAATAATCATCAACACATGCAATGCTCATATTTTACATGATCAGAAAATATTTTAGGTGGTACCCCTTTGTCAAAAGGTCAGCTAACATAAAATTAATGTTAATATGCTCTATTGATACTCTACATTTTTAACCTCGTCCTTAACGGCAAAGTATTTCAGTTCCATGTGTTTAGCATCTTTAGGAAGACTTGTCGTTATTGGAGAAGAAAATTATTAAGAAATTATCATAATAAATTTTCAATGGTCTAATTATACTATCAACAATCTCAAGTCTTTCTTTAACTTTAAAAAAAAACAATCTCAAGCTTTAAAATAAAGTTTTGTAACCATTTAGCCTTAATCATGGCCTTAAGGCATGCCACAAACTCAGCCTCCACAGTGGATACAGTAATTATAAATTGCTTCACAATTTTTCATAAGATGGCTCCTCTAGCTAATAAACAAACATAGCTAAAAGTGAATGTTCTTATATCTACACAGTCAGTAAAGTCTGAATCTAAGTATCCAACCACCTCAAGGTGATTAAACCTCCTAAAAGTAAGCATGTGTTCTTTAGTTCCCTGTAGATATCATAACTTTCTTTACAGCTTTCCAGTGATTCATATTAAGATTAGTCTGTTATCTCCCTAATATCTCGACTGCAAAACTTATATCTAGTCTCGTATATATCTGAGTATACATTAGGCTCCCAACTACAAATGCATATGGAATTAATTCCATTTGCTTCCATTCTAAGTCATTATTCGAACATTGCATAAGGCTAAACTTATCTTCTTTTTGAATTGCAACTGGTGATGACGAATACTTTTTCATCCTAAATCTCTCTAACACTTTATCAATATATGCTTTTTGAGGCAAACCTAACATTCCTTGTGATCTACTACTAAATATTTATATTTTTATCACATATGTTGCCTCACTCATATCTTCATTTCAAATTTAATGGAGATATATACACCGACCAACATTGTCTTCTATAAATCCAAAGGAAACAATAATATCATTCAACTTAAGATACCATTATTGGGAAGCTTATTTAAGTCTATATATTTACTTCTTTAATTTACATACCTCATATTCTTTTCCAACCTTTATGAACCCCATTGGTTGGTCCATATAGACTTCTTCCTCCAAATCCCCATTTAGCAAGGCAATTTTTGTATCCATTTAGTACAAATCTAGATCCTAATAAGCCGCCAAAACCATAATAGTTCTGAGTGAATCCTTCTTAGAGACTAGTGAGAATGTCTCCTTAGAATCAATGTCTTCTTTCTGAGTAAATATTTTAGTTATTAGTTTGGCCATATGACATTCTAGGTTACCAAGAGAGTCACGTTTGGTCTTAAATGCACACTTAAAACCAATTCTCTTGTAACATTTTGGTAATTCCACAAATTCCTAGACTCCATTATGTTCCATATATTTAAACTCATCTTTCATGGCATTTAACCATTTATCATAATTTTTACTATTTATGGCTTGTGAAAAGGTTGCTAGGTCATTCCTAATTCCTAAATCATTTTTAAACTCGTGAAGATATACCACATAGTCATCAGAAATAGTTTATCTTCTTTCTCTTTAAGACCTTCTTTATGCTATTTATTATAATTGTTCTACTGCAAGTTCATTCACTTCCTGTTCAATTTCATTATAAACAATGGGTTCATTAATTTTTTGTTCTTCATGATTATTAGTCGATTAAATAATTTGTGGAACAATAACTTGAGTATTTGTATAAGCCACAGAGACTTGCATAATCATAGGAACTTCCATTCTCACTTTTTTAATATCCACTACATATAATGTTTCATTCCTACCAATTTCACCATGTTAAATGAACATGACATTCCCAATTTCCACGATTCTTGTAATATAGTTAGGACAATAAAATATATACTTTTTAGACTTCTCTAGATAACCAATGAAATAGTCATTAATTGTTCTTATACCCTTTTTCATATGGATTATAATATCAAATGTATGTCTGACAACCCCAAACATGTAGGCCCCTTAAACTAGATTTCCTTCCAGTCTACAGTTCAAAGGGAGTCTTTGGAATTACCTTACCAGAACCCCTATTCAATGAGTACATAGCATTTGTTTAGTGCATATGTCCATAAAGAAGTAGTTAAAGATGAATTATATATCGTACTCCTAACCATATCTAACAAAGTTATATTACATCTTTCTGCCACACCATTTTATTGTGTTGTGCCTGATATTATGTATTGCACAAAGATACCACATCTTTGAAGGAATTTAGGAAAAGGGCTAGGATTTTGACCTCTTTCATCATACTTATCATAATATTCATCACGTTTGTCAGATCTGATTATTTTCACATTTATGTCTAATTGTCTTTAAACCTTATTAATATAAACCCCTAAGGTATTTACAGTCTAAGATTTATCATGTAGGAAATAGACATATTCATAATATGAGTAGTCATCTATAAAGGTGATAAAATATTTTTTTATTGAAAGTAAGAACATCAAATGGTCAACACAAATCTATGAATTATTTCAAGAAGTTGAGTGCTCCTTGTGGCTCTTTTCTTTAATGTATTTTTTTATTTCTTTTTCTTTAATACAATCCACACAAATCAAATTTAAGAAGTATTTCATTCTTTACTAATCTTTAAAGTCATTCTTTAGAAGCATATCCCAAACACTTATGTCACAAGTAAGCAAATCTATCATTAATCAAACTCTATTTGATACTAATATTGAGATTAAAAGTTAGTAAATTTTCATTATAAACAACATCAAGATTTAATTTATATAAACCATCACATAGTAACCACTACCAATCAAGTGGATAGGTCTGTACAAACTGAAACTACCACTACCAAATTTAAATGAGTATCTAGATCTATCAAGTTTGGATAAAGGAACTAAATTCCTAATTATTCTAGGTACATAAAAAGTTTCATATAAGTCTAAATGATATCCAATGTCTAGTATTAAGTGATAAGTCTTGATAAATTCTATCTTGTGGTTTAGGTCATAAGAAATCCCTGCAAGGTATTAGAAATATGAGTAGTACAACTAGAATCAATCCACCAAGTATTAAAAAGAACTTCAACAAGGTTTGTTTCAAAACATACATAAGCACTAGGTTTACCTTTCTTCTCAAACCATACCTTATATTTAAAACATTCCCTTTGGAAATTCCCAACCTTCTTATAGAAATGGCTTCTACGTTCATCATGTTCCTTCTTATAGATATGAGAGGATTCCATACTAAATTTCAAGGGTCTCTTCACTTTTTTATCATGCTTCTTTCTACCTTTCTTACTAGCACCTTAATTCTTAACATAATTAATGGAGTGACTTCTTTAGTTTTTGAGTCTAGTCTCTTCCTAAACCAACATACTGAGCAACTCATGCACATTCCATTTGTCCTTCATAGTATTATGGTTCATTTGAAAGGAACTATACTTAGATGCTAATGAGTTCAAGATGAACTGCATAAGCAATCTTTCATCCACTTTCATTCCCAAATACTTGAGTCTTATTGCAATGTTTATCATCTTAATAACATATTCATGCATAATACGTGATCCGTCAAACTTCACGGTGGTTAATGTACCCACAAGAGTCCCAGCAAGAGACTTATCAGCAATCTGGAAGCGCTCTTCCACAAACTTAAGTAAATCCTTAGTATTTTCAATTTTGGGAAGAGCAAACTTAATATTGCCAGCAATTGTCATCTTCATATACATTAGACTCAATCTGTTTAATCTTTTCCACTTATTAAAATGAATTTTCTCCTCATTACTGCTCAAAACATTAAGAGCATCTAGTTTCTCAAATCTAAGTGCTAAATCCAAGTTTAAAACTCCAAGATGGGACTGGATTTGTTCACTATATTCAAAGAAGTTCAGTCTATTAAACACCATAATAGATGAGAGATTTGGATGCATGGTAATAGCTACTGCAGGAAATTAAAATTAACATTAATTCTTTGAGACATGTAACAATATGCTACATATATTTATAAAAAATTCATTTATAAAACATTAATTGTATATTAATGTTTACCTTTGGGCAATCCATTAACTCACTATGCAACACATAATAATTTTCATAAATTGTACATTAATGTTCACTTTAGGGCAATCCATTGACATAACATAAAACACATAATGATGTTAATTTATACATAATTTAGTAATCACACATACACCAACAAAACATATTTACTATCTTTGGATATCTAAACAAAACTAATTGTGTATACGCATTACCTACATTCATGCTCATTAATTATAAAATAAACAAACCATCTTTAGGCGATTTGAAAATTTCTATAGCTTTGCGTAACATTACAATTAGTTAGCATCAAATTATGAGTAATTGAAATTTAAAACGTATTATTTATAATTAAAAATAATAAAAAATTAATTAATAATAATGGCCATTGCTTACACTAGTAGGCTAGAATCCCAGCACCTGTGGCTAGCTACATGATGCCAGCGCTGGGATTTCCTAATGCCTAGTACTAGCAACATGGCCAGTGCTTCCAATGATATAATACCAATGTTTGCCTTTTTTAGTATTCCAAAATTAAACATTCATAATTATCAAAGTTCTCCACATAATTCAAAAACATATGAAAAAAATGAAATTTAGGATTTCTCCAAAATTTTTATATTAGGATTCATAAGGTTCCTTAAATCATGAGAAATCTATAATTATGGAGAACCGTAAATTTTCTTTAATATTGTTCTAATACCAAATTTAAGCATATTTTGCATAAAATATAACAGAAATTTATAGAACTCACTTATATATACATTTATATTCAAAACTAGTTCTAAACCCCGTGCTTTGCACGGGTTGTTACAATATTAATAAAATTATTAGTTATGATTAGTAAATGTATAATTTGAAAACAATTTGCTTATTATTAGTCATAACTTTACAATTCGTTATTGTTATGAAGGAT
>JAOSBM010000006.1:23144444-23155818 GCA_027568955.1 Erythroxylum tenue
CAACAACTAAACAGTAACATACTATAAACGTCAACAATCCATCAGCATACTATCACTGAAGTCACTTGCAACACTCAGAAGCTGAAAAGATAAATATTAACACGAAAAGATTAACAGAAAGGGCAGACTTTCAAGTTGCAAGTAAAGTGTAAAGATATGGAAACGGGTTAGAAAGACATTAACTCTTGACTGAAAAGGAAAAAGGATAAGCAGTCATGTGAATTGTGATACAAGTGAACGGATTTCAATCACTACAAACAACAATGCAAAAATCTGGAGTTATCCAGATTTTTGTCTCCAGATTTTTGTTAAAACCCATAAAGGATTGAACTAAAAAGGAAAAGGCTGAGGTTATGTTAGATCCGGAAGTTTATTTGATCAAAGTTATTTCATGGCATGTCAAGATATCATATCTGCGTTTAGACAGAGTTTTTGTTAAGCCCCGTTGATGCGTTGAAGACTAAAGACCATTGCCAACCGTTTTAGAACCATATAAATCTGCTACATTTTACGAAATAAATTTACTATAAGAAACAAAATAACCATCAATGAGCCCAAGAAAGCAGTAAGAGGATTCAGATGATAAAAGATGCAGATTCTGAAAGTAAAAAAGAGACTTTTTAACTTTACAGGTTCTTCTGTTTATAATTCTTTAACCATTTTCTTTGACAGCATTTAAATTAAACTTAAGATATCCATAAATCAATAATGATGGAAACGTCTATTACATGCATTAATGTTCATCAAAGGTAATCAAGAAGTTCATACAACTGCATGACGATAACATCTATTCCAAGTAGCAGTCAAACAGAGGTGAGCAACATAATGTAAGAATTATTTCAGCATTTACATCACTATACTTTGTAAAAGTTCTAACTGGAAAACCGAAACTTAAGCATCGACCGGTCGTACTATACTGTTTAATATTTGTTACCAGAAGAGACGAACTCTGTTACTCGAAATCAAAAATCAGTAACGAAATCAATGAAGAAGAGAAGGAAAATACCTGACTGCCATAAGCATCGCCGAAAGAAAGGTTGATCTGATCGCGAGTGTATTTGGTGGAGGAAGAGCTCGTTGTTATAAGCACCGTATACGAACATCTCCCGACTTTCTATTAAGACAAACAATACAAAAAAATCATATACCATTCACACAGATTCGAAGCAGACGAAGGAAAGAAGGGGAAAAGCGAGAAACACCGTATACGAACAGCTCTCGACTTTCTATTTAGACAAACAATACAAAAAAATCATATACCATTCACATAGATTCGAAGCAGACGAAGGAGAGAAGGGGAAAAAATCATATACCATTCACATAGATTCGAAGCAGACGAAGGAGATAAGGGAAAAAGCGGGTTATAATAAAATAATATATTAATGTTGCTTGGAGAATGTCGTTTGTGAGAAGTTTAATTGGTTTCCGCAATTAATGCTGTATAAAATATTGAGAAAGTTTTGGAGGGAAATGGGAGAATAGGGATTAAGATCCTATGTAAACCATTATCAGCATGTCGTATGCTTCTTGGAGAATGCCCAACTTTTAATGCTTTTATAATAAAATAATGGATTAATGCTGCTTGGAGAATGTGGCTTGTGAGAAGTTTAATTGTTTTCCGCAAGCAACATTAAATGCTGTATAAAATATTGAGAAAGTTTTTGGAGAGAAATGAGAGAATAAGGATTGAGGTTTAAGTAAATAAGTAGATTATGTTCCCATTTAGAGATAGAGTTTTCGAATGCAAACATTTCTCCATTGTTAGTGATGTGAAAACGATTCACAGACGTAAACTCTTTATCCAATGTGTCTCTTTCTCAAACTTTCTATCTCACTTTTCGCACGTACGTGATAGTATTTTTTGAGGAAAAATAACCTCTTAAGTAGAAGTAGAATCCTAATATGCTTAATAAACTGGCAACTATCGATTATTCAAAAACTTCTTATTATAATGGGCTAAAAGGTCATAGACATATTTATTAAATTATTAAATATCCTAACTATCTTTTTAACACATGAATTAAAAGGATTTATTTCCAACAGCTCAAGCAGAGCATGTGATTACTCTTCTAGTTATAATTTATTTTTTGACAGACTCAAAGATTTTAAACATTGAACTCGGCAGGTTAACTTTATCTTCCCTAGTTTCTATCTTGTTTAGTTTTCCTATGATAACAAATACCCTCCTAGCGTATGAGTCACCGAGTGAGAATCTCTAAGTTTTGCGTACCATAATTCATACAATTTTCCTTCTTGTTGTTATCATTTTTGTCATCCACTCGTAACAATATCAGTGTTAAAAGGGAAATTCACAGGGAGAGCCAACAAATAAGGACCATGTGATTCTGTTGCTTTTAGCCACCTTGATCTCTAGCTTCTTTTGTTGTTCGCTTGGTCTTAACATGTATGTCAGACCCTTATTCTCAGGATTATTAATCTAAGAGGATCAATAATAGGATCTGAACTTGTAGAAAAGCTTCATCTCATCACCAATATTAGGATGTTTACGCCGACTTACTTTGTCAAAATTGGATTGGTAATCTACGTCTTTTCCATAAAATTGAAGGATTATATCATAATACAATCAATTGCCCTGGTCGGTGGGTTTGTAAAGTTTCTAGGTACGTTTTTAGTTGCACTTTGTTGCAAGATACCACTGAAAGACGGTGCATCATTAGGCCTTATCATAAACATCCAGTGGGTTGTTAAATTGGGAATGTTAAATTAATGAAGAAAAACAAGGTATGTACATTTCGTCTTTCATTACTTCATTCATGTTCACATCTTCAGTTGGCCATTGTGTCACTCTTAGTGTGCCTTACTTATTTATTACCTTACTTGGATCACCATTTAGAAGTTGTCCCTACCTTAATTTACATTACAAGCAATATATGATGAGACTTTTGTCATCATAATCCTTGTGTTAGTTTATGCCCTACAGTCAATAGGTTCGTTGTAGTTTAGTCACAAAATACTTTTAAACGCATTATTTATCTTGTACATATTTATATGTATAGGATAAAGTCTATAGAATTATTATATATATTGCAAATGAAATTATGATGAGATTATAATTATGAGATTCATATTGTATTTATGTATTATCCAAAAATTATATGTAGTCCTTATTCTATTAAAAATGGACATTACTAGAAACATAGAAAGACTAGCACAGATTATGTTTTTCCTTATGAAAGAAGTTGTCAATCTCATTGACTAAAGTATGGAGATACTTAAATAAATATGTGGGTGCTTGTTAAAGAACAAGTTCATTGAACTGACCTTATATGAGAAATCCATTTAGAACATTACTTGTATGACTGTAGAAATTCTCATTGTAATGATTGTATAAATAATCATTTGACTAGAGATATCCAAAGTTATCTATATAGGGATTGTTATGTTTTGATACTACTTATGACCTATTTTATTCAAGGATAGCTCAGTCGGTAGTCATTACATGTAGCATGAACTATAACATGGTAATTGAGTGATCAAGATAAGATCCACATCCTAAATTAATTAGGGAAAATATTTCATTATTCTCGATTAGTATTGATTTCGAAAATCCTTGGCCAAGGTGGAATGACATTTTATGTATAGTTTACGAATGTCATTAATTGAATTAATATCTAATGGTAGAGAAATAATATGATTGGATTCAAAATAGAGTAGATATTAATTTTATACTCTACGTCTAATCAGAACATTATATAATAAAATGATTGAATTATATAGAAAAACTATGCTTGAAAAGGTTAGTCAAAGTCACTTTGACGTTCTTAAATATTTGGGTGGTTATGAATATAAATCATTTAATTAGAGAACTAAAAATAAATTAAAAGAGTTTAATTTATCTAATCCTAAATATTATTTAGGGTTATAATTTATATCCAATGCCAACATATTTGGGAACCTAATGGGTCACACATAAAGAACCGGTTAAAAAGAGCAAAAATATTTTAATGAAGTTGGACTTGATTGTAAAGTTTGAGAAACTTTATAATTAAATAAGAGGTATTTGATCTTATTTGGGCATAACTGATATTTAATTAGAATTATTTTGCAATTCTAACTAAAGTTTTGTTGAAATTAGAATTTAATTTCAATTAAATTATTAGAATGTCCAAAACCTATTATAAATTGGTTTAAGCTCTAATGGAACTAACACTTCTTGCCTAACCCTCTCTACAATAGTTGTAGAGTTCTATTAACTCGTTTTGTGAATATTATTAGAGGCTGGGCATTTGTGTTGCTATGGTGGTTGAGATGAACCAGTTTTAGAAATAGTTCAAGGGATACGACAAGAAAATGATCAAGCTTTGGAATAAGTTATAAATTAGGATTCATGTTTTATGAATTTTAGTGATCTTGGCTTCAAAAAATTAAATACAAAAAAGATTCATAATTATTTTGCTGTGCAGGATCAAATCCTAACTTGATTTCCCAACAATGGTATCAAAGTCATCTTTAATTCTATGATTTGATTAAATTGTTTGATTATTATTGATCTTTAATTATGGAATTAAAATCACAAACATTGTAAATCAAATTAGATCTAATTAATTTTAATCTGAAAAGTTTAGATTGGAATTTTTAAATCCTACAATTCAACTTGGAAATAAGAATAAGGTATTCTTAGTTTAAAATATGGTTATTTGGAAACTAGGATAGTGTATCCTAGGTCTTGAATGAGGTATGTTTGGCAATGAGATTGTCTAAACTGATAATTAGAATAAGCTAATCTTTATTTAAAATTGTTTTTAAAATGTTTTAAAATTAAAAATCAATTCCAAAACTAAATTAATTATTTTTCTTAATATGATTAAGAATAATAATTAGATTGATGCTTAATTAATTTTAGAAAACAATTTCTTAATTATATGTATTTATTTTAATTTGATTGAGATAAATTAAATTTATAGCTTTATTTTTGTAGAGAATTATTATTCAATTTAATGTTTCTTTATTTATGAATAATAAGTTTCTTGATTTTTAAAAAAAGTATTTTTCTTGGTTAAAATATGAAAAGGTTTTTCATTTATTAACTAAGAAAAATGAGCTTTCGTATTATTTAATACTTTCTAATTTATTAAAGAGAGATTTTCAAATTAATTAAGAAATTAATCTCTAGACAAATAATATAAAGGACTTTCTTAATTAAATTTAAAAGTGTTTTATTTAATTTTGAAAGTAACTTCCTTCTAATATTAGAAAATAGTTTTCTAATTAAAGAAAAATAATTTCTAATTAGATTAGAAATATTTTTCTAATTGGATTAGAATTTCTTGCTTGTTGAAGTTTTAAAAAGGAGTTTTTAAGTTATAATAAGTAAGAAAAGCAATTTATTGAAAATTATTTTCAATTAAATTTGTTAAAGGAATCAAGATAATTGGAAATAGTTTTCAATTGCATTTAAAATTGTTTTCACAAAATCGAATTTATATTTGCAATAGAAATTTAATTCATTTAAGAATCAGTGAATTTAAGCTAATTTAATTATCCAAAGAGTTGGAAATATTATTTTACATTATGAAGATCAATAACTAGAATAAAATGAAGTTTGATAATTTATGCATATAATTTTATTATGAGTGCATAAGTTGCATACTTTATTTATATGTTTGATATAAATTAGATGCATGTTAAATTACGTGTTTTATGTATGTGATATTATTACATGTAATTTTGTGTTTGATGAAGTGAACAAAATTAAACCCCTCATTAAAATATTAACTACACGTTGAGAACATGATTATTATCTTCTATTTTTGTAAGAATAAACCAGAGTTTTATTTACTATTAGTCTTGTTGAGCAAACTCAAGGTTGCTTTAACCGAACATGTTTAGTCTTATATCAATAAGTCCTATTTAACTAAATTTGTGATTTGAATGAACAAACTTCACATGAGTTTAAAGGCAGGGTTATAAGTGACATAAAAGATATGTTTTGGCAAGAATTGTCACCTAACAAATCTAAAAATCTCATGAGATGTGATTAATAAAGTTATTATCCACCTAATTTAAGTTTATTTGGTTTGCTGAGCAAACTCAAGATCAACTAAATTTGAATGAGATCATAGCCCATTAGAAAGATTAGAATAATCTTTCTATAAATTAGAGAGGGCTATTATTTTGAATAAAATAGTAGAAGTAACCAAATATATTATTAAAGTGCTAATCTCAATTGGTAGTTGTAGCATATAATCAATTACTTGCTTTTCTTGCATTTATGTTTTTATTAAAAGTGGAATTTATCTTGTTTAGTATAGTTGATACTAAGAGTTAGCGAACTGAATTTCTTGGACATAAGTTATAAAATATAGAAAAGTTGTATGTCTATTATGCAATTTTTCTATTAATCCTTATTGAGGATTTGGTATTAAAGTTTTAGAGATATATCAAAATCATATAGATAACAAAATGTATTAACATTTTGAGTTGAATAATGTTTCAAAAACTTTGACAACATGTAAGATGTATGTCAATATCATAATAACAAGATGTAAGAGGTTGCACTGAGTAGAGCTGAAAGGTATAGTACCTTGATAGAATTGTTCCACTTAATTTAGCCTATTAAAAGCATAAACATGGAGATCAATTAAAGGTTTTGATATAGTATGATAATGGTTGTCAAAAGAAGAAAATGATTGCATGACTATTCTTTATTGTACAAAATATGATAGAGATCATATGTATTTCTAATACACGCTTTTGAATATTTAATGTTGAATTCAAATTCAACATTACGACAATGTTCAAAGCATGCTAAGAAATAGATTCTTGAGTAAAATTAGTTACTTTACACAAATAGATTGTATGTATTGGATCAAAGGAGACTTATACTTAACATAAGTAGAAAGAATGCAAAGTTGGATAATTGAGACCATCCTTGTATGCCATATTGGTTAAATCAATATAATGAGAATCATAAAGTTACATACAAGGATATATGTATTGTTTTGATTATGAATCGTATGAAACTTGTTAAGTTGAAAAATAACCAATTCGATCTTTGGTGAAAGAATGATGGTAGTATTGAATTGTCAAATCTTATCTATGTGATGTGTTGGATAGAATAACAATTCATAAAAAGATGATACTTATATTTCAATAGATTAGTAATGAATTTTATATGATATAGAAATATGTATTGAATGAAATAATATTTTAAAATTTTGAACAGTTCAAATTGTTTAAATTTAAATAGAAATTAAGCATTGAAAATGCTAAATCTATTCGATGCGATCTATAGGAAATGAGATTCTCTTGTAAATACTTTCGTAATAAAATTCTATAAGAGTATGTATTTATTTAAGGAGGAAAATAAACTATGAGATATTGTATGTTGTAATGTTATTTCTTCTATAGGTATGTTTAGTATGATGACTTACCTTTAATAATTCCAATTAAATCAATTAGCAATATTTCACATTAGATATGAAATGCTAAGTCTTTGAAAGAGTCAAAGTTAATAATTTAAGGACGTGATACTTAATTGAAGCATATATTTTCCATTAAGTTTAGAGCCAAATTTGGTAATAAAAAGTTATGAGATATCCATAGAGTTAGATATAATCTTATAGACCTATTGAAAAAATTGTTTGTTTCATTGAAAACATTTATAAGAGAATGGTTCTCATTATAAGTAATGTGAATAAGATGAAAACGAAATGTTCAAATCTTATGCAATACACCTAATTAGAACGAGTGTCGTTATTGATACATTTGATGTATAATTGAAAGGATATGAGACATTAAAAAATTCACTTTCATGGTGAATTTAAATAATTTGTTTAAGAGATGATCATGAATTTATCATTTCTACAACAAGGTTAGTGGGAGTATATTTATCCTCTTCAATAAGAGCATGTAGAGACTTATTGCTCATAGAGAACAACAATTCTAATTTTTAATTGTTGAAAATATAATTTTCCAATGACAACTATTTTGGATATGAAAAAGTAACAACTTAATTTTGAGAATTAGATCTATAGAGATTAGAAGTTGTTCACCTATTCTAAGACTACATACATAGATAATGTACTAAAGATATTTAATATTTGAGATATCTGATACTTCTGAAGTATTAAAGATATCCATTATTGTATGTATGAGTTGATATTTGAGTTCAAGGTAATAAGGATATTAACTTTAAAAATAAATCCTAATTATAGTCTATTTTACTTAGAATAATATCATTTTAAGATTGGAAAGGTCCCAATGTAGCAATAGTTGCTAATTAAGCTATAATACAATTTTCATTTGGTAGAAATGATTAATTAGATCAATAAGTTCTTTAATGAACTTAGTATAGTTCCTTGCATTGTTCAAGATAGTAATCTACTGTGGAACATTAGAGCCATTGGGCGTATAAAAGGACCTAAAGTCTTATCAAAGATCTAAGAATGTATTTTAGGCAATTGTTCTTAATTATAATGGTAATTAAGATGAAAGTTGTTATTTAAGAAAGTGTTCACTATAGAGAATCTTATAGAATTCTCACATTAAGTCATTATCCCAGCAGTAGCATGATATTCATATGGTAATAAGGTATAAGATACTTAAACGATTAGCTTAGTGCAAGTGAGAGATTATTAGTTTATGCCTTACAGTCAATCAGCTGGTTGTAGTTTAATCATAAAATAATTTAAAGGCATTTTTATCTTATACATATTTGAATATAAATGATAAAGTCTATGGGATAATTATACATTGCAAATGAAATTATGATGAGATTATAATTCATATTGTATTTATATATTACCCATAAATTATTCGTAGTCATTGTTCTATTAAGACTAGACATTAATAGAACGTAAAAAGACTAACACATGTTATGCTTTTTTAATAAAGGAATTAATCGATCTCATATACTAAAGTATGGAAATACTTAAACAAATGTGTGGGTAATTGTTAGAGACAAAGTTCACTAAACTAACTTCATATGAGAAATCCAGTTGGAACATAACTTGTAAGTCTATAGAAATTCTCATTGTGATCGTATAAATGATTCTTTGACTTGAGATCTCCAAAATTGTCTTGTACAGGGATCTCTAAAGTTATATTACTTATGACTTGTTCTAGTCAAGGACAACTCTGTAATTAGTCATTAGATGTAGCATGAACTATAAGAAGATAGTTGAGTGATCAAAATATGATTCATCACCCTAAAGTAACTAAGGAGAATGTTTTATTATTCTCAATTAGCATTGATTCAAAAAATCTTTGGTGAAGGTGGAATGACGTTTGTAGATAATTTACAAATGTCATTAATTGAATCAATATCTAATAGTGGAGAACTAATATGATTTGACTCAAATAAAGTAGAGATTAATTTCATGCACTATGTCGAATCGAAACATTATATGATGAAAATATTGAATTATATGAAAAAATCATTTATGAAAAGATTAGTCAAAACTACTTATTGTTTAACTAGAGAATTAAAGATAAATTAAAGAAGTTTAATTTATTGAACCCTAAATATGATTTGGGGTTATAATTTATGTCTATTGTCAATATATTTGAAAACACAATAAGTCACATATAAAGAACTAATTAAAAAGAGCAAAGATATTTTAATCAAGTTAGACTTGATTGTAAAGTTTGAGAAACTTTATAATTAAATATGAGATATTTAATAAATAAAGATAAATATGAGATATTGGATCTTATTTGGACATAAGTGGTATTTAATTAGATTTATTAGTAATTCTATTTAAAAATTAATAGAATATCTAAAAACATATTATAAATAGGTTTAAGTTCTTATGAAGCTAATATTTCTTGCCTAACCCTCTCTACAACAATTGTAGAATTCTCTAACTTGTTTTGTGGATATCGTTAGAGGCAGACATTTGTGGAACTACGGTGGTTGAGATGAGTCAGTTTTGAAAACAGTTTGAAGGATACGACAAGAAAAAAAATTAAGCCTCAGAATAAGGTACAAATTAAGATTAAGTTTTTATTAAAATTAAATTATTAATAATATTAATAATTTGATAGAATTTTAGTGATATTAACTTTGAAAAATTAAATGTGAATTTTTTTTGTAATTATTCGGTTAAGTGTGGGATCGAATTTCGCCCGATTTTCCGACACCTTGCACTAGCAACAGCCACATTGGCCATAAAACACCTTTTGTGATCCTTTAAAAAGAAATGCAGTTTTCAATAAAAGAACTATGATGCTTTCAAAGCCCAACCATGAACTTGGAGACTAGTCTACATCCATGACCAGAAAAATATACGTACTACTGTTAACATCCTGGAAGTCTTAAATAAAATGGGGAGCCCTTTGGCAGCCTATTTTCTCGACCTCATTGAACTTGTTGGCAGTGCAAGTCCCCATAAAAGTGTTAAAAGCTAGTAAGACGGTGTTGATACCTTGAGGTGCTATGAGCATTTCAAACATGATGTTACAGTTGAGCCTTTCACTGTTTTTTCTCCTCCCCAAATAATGTAAGGTCATGTTTATATGATAGCACTACACAAAAGGATCTCCCTCATTATAGCGACGGTCGTTCTTGACATACTATAGGTCTTAAGCAAAGTAAAAAAGGCTCATATTTTACCACTTTTTGTTCTTTACGAGGGTTAAGAGTAGATTCTTATCAAGAACAAAAAGAAATAAAATAGAAGCTTTTTGTTATTCTTTATAAAAATCAAGAGTCTTGTAAAAAATAAAATGAGAAAAAATGAATCTTTTTTATTACCTATTTTCTTCTCTATGATAGTTGCCATTGCTCGGGGTTGGGCTCATTATAGTTCCTTTCCACAGGAAATTCCAACCCAATGGTGTGAACCCTTGATGAAACTGTGAAGATCAATAACAATAATGTTCTTGACAAAGCACCTTACTCAATTGGAATTCTTGTTCACCGGGGGCTGCTGAATGCTTCAAGTCCTATATCGGACACCTGGTCTTCTTATCGCGTATGCATCCTGTTCCTGGTGGACGCCATGATAGGGAGGCACTAGCTATAGGAGTGCGCATGGCTGAACGTCTAAACATTTCCCCAACACTAGTACGGCTCCTTCAGAGTGGAAATATGATCTCTATCTGTGATGCAAATGAAAGGAAACTTGATAATGACATGATGGGAGAGTTTAGAATTGTAATGGAAAATAATGATCGGGTCATGTACATGGAGGAGGTGGTAATGGATGGACGAGGGACTCTGTATGTGATGATGCCCATGGAGAATAATTATGAACCAGTGATAGTGGGAAGGCATCATGATAGCTCTTCAACACTTCTATCACGGGTCACTGATCGGGATGATGATAAAGAATTGTTGTTTTTATAGAGCTGAAGCATAATAAGTGAATAAAAGAGAAGAGAAAACAAAAGTTTTGTCGTAGAACACCTA
>JAOSBM010000006.1:23166707-23199996 GCA_027568955.1 Erythroxylum tenue
GTCCATGTGTAGGAGTAAAGCTTGCTCACAAGGCTAAATGGATGACTCAAGCTAGGGCGGATGAGATTCAGATTAACTGACAACTATATGGAAGTAATAACCCAAAAGAGAAGAAGGCCTCAAGTCTTGTGCCGAAGGCTAGGGTTTTACACTCACTTCTCTGTTACTGTGTTCTGCAAAGAACAGGATTGAGAAATCTGGTGACGACGTTAGACGAGCAATGTTTATATAATCTACTTAATCGCCAATCCATAGATCTTCCATATCTTATTTTCTATTATATCATAAAGTCGAAGAAAGATTGGATCGGCCTATCATATGGGATGATGCTGACAAGAATCTTCAAAGATTTTGGAGTTTGCCTGCAGATAGGGAATAGGATAAAGATAAATATCAAAAGCAGGATCAATGCTTCAACTATTAGCAGAATGGGCTTGAAGAATCTGGAAACAGAAGAAACAGCTCTAGCCAGGTAGGAAAGACGGAGAGCCAAACGACCTTGAAGAGAAAGGGAGAAACACTCCTTTCGGAGAAACCCAAGCAGGAAAAAAGGTCGCCTAGAGTACGAACAGTACGTCAACAAGAGGAAAACAATAAAAAAGAGTTGAGTTAGGGTGGAGACTCTGAAACGCAAGCATCGGGGGCTAGAATTTCAGAAGTTGAGATTGAAAAGAAGTTGGAATTACAGAAGAAGAAAATTCAACCTCAACAACAGACTCCTCGACTGATTGGAGAGAAAAAGAAGTAGAAAAGAAGTGAGAAGAAGAGCACTCCTTCTGTTGTTCAACAGAAGAAAAGGGCAGTTGAACACAGTCGAGCACAGCTAAATCCTTCTCAACCACTGAGAAAAGAGGATTTAAAAACGGCAATTATTGAAGAAGTTCAACCTCTGAGGAGTACCAGCTCTCTAATGATTAGAGAAACCCCGAAAAGGTCAGATAAGGTATAATTTGAACCAATCTTGGTAAATAGTGGTACAATGCAACTGTTGAATGATGCAAACATAAGGTTGTATAGTGTTCTGCGAGATGAGAGAACCAGACCATACCCTATACAGATGACAAAGTAGAGGTACACTATATTTTCAGTTACAGAAACAACTGTGATCAAGATTGTACCCGACATACAGCCAAGACCTTACATTGTTCGCAATGTGGAAAAGGGGAAGAAGAAAATGTACCCTGAAGGGACAAGGGGTGATTTGACGGATGATGAGCTTGCAGATGAAGTCAGAAACATAGACGAGGCATGCTTTGTAGTTCAGCAGAGAGCAACCTATGCCTCCCATTACATTTCAAAGCCATAAGAAAGTAATTGTGGTCGTTGAACCACCGAGGAAACTTGTGAGGTAGTTGGCAGAATT
The DNA here is from genome assembly GCA_027568955.1 of Erythroxylum tenue. Lineage (NCBI taxonomy): Eukaryota > Viridiplantae > Streptophyta > Magnoliopsida > Malpighiales > Erythroxylaceae > Erythroxylum > Erythroxylum tenue. The sequence goes on from JAOSBM010000006.1 coordinate 23,168,071, forward strand.
ACAGAAGGGCAGTACAGATCCATGAGAATTGGAGATGTTACTTTGAACATAGAGACTCTTGTGCACTTAATTATGCACATTAGACCCTTGAGTTCTGTGTCTTCCTTTGGAGAAGTACTGCACCTATTTGGAAGACAAGTTCCAAGACTACCCAGACCTGATGACCTTGATCTCCCGGAGCCAAACTTATCTTTCAGACCTCCCACCTTTGTAATCACTGGACCAGATGTCATATCTTCAGATGCATATACTACTACTATCGCTATTGAAGCAGCGCAACAGAAGCTTGATGATAAGAATGATGATTCGTGTCCTTCAGTGAGTGACTTGTATAACGAAGTGCAGTATATACAAGAAGACATGAAGTCACTCCGCACCGAAATCAAAGAAATGTTTTCTGAAGTTATAGAAGACATGAAGTCACTGTGCACGGAAACCAAAGAAATGTTTTTTGAAGTTATGAAACATCTTCGGCTATGATCTTTTTGATCAATAACATATATGGGGAGAAAGGTCAAAATAAGAAAGATAGGGGGGAAAAGGCTAGAAAGGTGAGAGATAAGAAGAGAAGAGAAGAACAGGAGAAGAAGAGAAATGTATTGAGGTAATCAAAGTATTTTCTTGTTTTAATTTCTTGTTATGCTGTTCTACTTTCTTTTGTGTGCATATTTGCGATAGAATGCCAATCAAGCTTATTTTTTACTATGTAGCTTGGTGAACTACTCCCGCTGCAACGCCATGTAAAGGTATTATCAATTCTTCAGAGGTCTCAATTGGTTGAGAAATCAAGACATAAACCTCAAGAAAAGATGACGATCTTGACTGATGTTACTCAAGTGGAAGGACCCATTGTTTCAGCTCCAAAGGCATGTAGCCATCTCTTACTGGCATAGTTGTTGCTGTTATTGTTTCTTCCGATCTTATTTGGTGTTCCATAGCTAAACAATTTATAGGTAAATAACTGTGAATAGGCATCGGAACAAAAATATTTCTTACAGAGAAATTTTGAACGTGTTAAAATTGAAGATTGGACTCTTGCGAACTTTTCTGATGTGTGTAGAGATTTGGCAAGATATTTTTTTTCAAATTGTACACAGTCTTATATTGTAGATTGTATTAATAAATATTTCCTTCTAAAAGCTATGATTATTTGTTATCATCAGAAAGGGGGAGATTGTGAAGCAAAAATAAGACGATTAATGATTTTGATGGAAATAAAATAATTATAATATTAGAAAGCGATGTACCATTTCGGTAAGGCTGAAGAAAACTAAGACGAAGCGTGGAGACAAAAGTAAGACGAAGCGAAAACTAAGACGAAGTGAAAACTAAGACGAAGCAGAAACTAAGACGAAGCGGTTGAATGTAGAAAAGCGTTTCTTCTATTAAGATAACTATTATATCAATAAAAACCATATTATGCTATATAATATTACAATTTATAGGTAAATAACTGTGAATAGGCATCACTACAAAAATATTGTTAACATAGAAATTTTGAACCTGTTAAAATTGAAGATTAGACTCTTGCGAACTTTTCTTATGTGTGTAGAGATTTGGCAAGATTTTTTTAAGACAAACCGGAGAAGTAAAAATAAGACGAAGCGCGGAGACAAAAGTAAGACGAAATATAAAGACAAAAATAAGAGGAAGCGGAGAAGCAAGAAAAAGACGAAGAGCGGAGACAAAAGTAAGATGAAGCGGAAAAGAAAAAATAAGACAAAGCGTGGAGACAAAAGTAAGACGAAATACAAAAGTAAGACGAAGCGAAAACTAAGAGAAAGTGGAAACTAAGACGAAGTGGTTGAATGTAGAAAAACGTTTCTTCTATTAAGATAATTATTATATCAATAAAAACCATATTATGCTATATAATATTAATCTTTTATTATGTAGCATATTATGCACATTTGTTAAGTGCGTCAAGGAGCTAAAAATTTCCATCTCCCTATTAATGATTATAATATAGTGAATTAATTAATTAATTAATTAATTGATATGATAATTAGCTTAATATAAGATTACCACAACTGTAGAGAAACAAAAGCAAAAACGAGAACTTAACAAAGCTGGGGAGAAATTCCAAATGTTGAATAAAACTGGAATCCAACTTTATTTCTTTGATACCGACGAAGAACTACAGAAAAAATAAGACGAAGCGTGGAGACAAAAGTAAGACGAAATGCAAAGACAAAAATAAGAGGAAGCGGAGAAGCAAGAATAAGATGAAGAGCGGAAACAAAAGTAAGACGAAGCGGAGAAGCAAAAATAAGACGAAGCAAAAATTAAGACGAAGTGAAAACTAAGACGAACCGGAAACTAAGACTAAGCGATTGAATGTAGAAAAGCGTTTCTTCTATTAAGATAATTATTATATCAATAAAAACCATATTATGCTATATAATATTAATCTTTTATTATGTAGCATATTATGCACATTTGTTAAGTGCGTCAAGGAGCTAAAAATTTCCATCTCCCTATTAATGATTATAATATAGTGAATTAATTAATTAATTAATTGATATGATAATTAGCTTAATATAAGATTATCACAGCTGTAGGAAACCAAAGAAAAAACGAGAACTTAACAAAGCTGGAGAGAAACTTCAAACGTTGAATAAAACTAGAATCCAACTTTATTTCTTTGATGCTGACGAAGAACTACAGAAAAGGATCAGTAGTTCTGATGAACTTCGTGGCAATTCTTTGCTAGGTTCTTTCGAAGCTCATTATGATAATTCTTCATGATAACCCTTATGTTAGGTTCTTTCGAAGCCTTAAAAATATTCCATCGCTTGAAAATCATGAAATTATTCTCAGGTGTTATCCTGGACGTCTACAATCTTCCTATTGCATCACAAGTAACTGCTATATGGACTAAAATTGATGATGAACAACATGATAAATCTCCTCATATCCAAGTCTAGACTCACTCAGGTCCGAGTTATAGAATTCAATATCCACTTTTATTTCCGCGGGGTGAATCGGGATGGCATCATGGCATTAAGTGGTTACCACAGTTGCAGAGAAACAAAACAAAAATGAGAAATTACCAATCATTATCACACGAAAGAAGCAAAAAGGAAAACTTATACTCACTCTGGTCATCGTCGGACGAAGAAAAAAACTGAGAGAGAAGCAGAGGACGTCAAGGGCGGAAAGCTGACAAAGAACGAGAGAGGAGCAAAGGAAGGCAAGGGCGGAGAGCTGAAGGAAAAAACACAAAGACAAAAAGGAAAACTCACCACAGCTGCAGAGAAAAAAAAGCAAAAACGAGAACTTACCGATAAAACTGTAGGCCATCTGTACACACAATAAAACCTGGAAAACACAAAGAAAAAAAGGAAAACTCACCATAGCTGCAGAGAAACAAAAGAAAAAACGAGAACTTACCGATAAAACCGTAGGCCATCTGTACACACAATAAAACCTGGATGAAAGTAAAAAATGGACATATAAAACCATGGCTGAAATAAAACAAAAAAACTAAAAGAGAAGCAGAAGACGTTGAGGGCGGAAAGGAAAAACGAGAACTTACCGATTAAACCGTAGGCCATCTGTATACACAATAAAACCTGGATGAAAATTAAAAACAGAAATATAAAACCATGGCTGAAATAAAACCGATGCTGCCGCCGACGAAGACGAAGAAAAAAAACTGAAAGAGAAGAGGAAAACTCACCACAACTGTAGAGAAACAAAAGCAAAAACTAGAACTTACCGATAAAATCGTAGGCCATCTGTACACACAATAAAACCTGGATGAAAGTAAAAAATGGAAATATAAAACCATGGCTGAAATAAAACAAAAAAATTGAAAGAGAAGCAGAAGACATCGAGAGCGGAAAGCAAAAATGAGAACTTACGGATTAAACCATAGGCGATCTGTACACACAATAAAACATGGATGAAAGTAAAAAAAACAAAAATATAAAACCATGGCTGAAATAAACAAAAAAACTAAAAGAGAAGCAGAAGACGTTGAGGGTGAAAAGCAAAAATGAGAACTTACCGATTAAACCGTAGGCCATCTGTATACACAATAAAACCTAGATGAAAGTAAAAAATGAAAATATAAAACCATGGCTGAAATAAAACCGCCGTCACCGCCGCCGACGAAGACGAAGAAAAAAAACTAAAAGAGAAGCAGCAGACGTCAACGACGAAAAGCTGACAAAGAACGAGAGAGGAGCAGAGGAAGGCAAGGGCGGAGAGCCAAAGAAAGAGAGAGAAAGATTTGTGAAACTCTAGGTAAATAATAAAGACACAACATTTAATGAACAGATATAAGCCGTCAGATTAAATGGACGAGTGAGATGAAAATAACGACACAACATTCAATGAACAGATATAAGTCGTTAGATTAAATGGACAAGCGGGATGGATTGCGTGGATGGAAAGATATATGCCGTCAGATTAAATGGACGAGGGGGATGGATTGCGTGGTCGTCCATCCCAACTCGTCCTTAATGTATATACTTAAAAAGGTCAAGCCGAAAATCACAACTGATTTAAAATTCATACATTTTTTTGGAAGTTAAAAGGTGAATATATTGATTTAGCAAAAGCTATATACAAGCATTACAATGATACCATAAGTTAGCTACTTACAAAAAAACTCGCTAACCAAACTACATAATAACGACAACAAATAGCATTATAACGACTAAATTAGTTTCAAACCATGACTAATACATTGTTGTTGATCATTAGCAATGATAATGAATCTAATCCAATTAACTATATGTTTCACAAGTTGTTGCTGGCTCTCTTCAAGATTCTTGTATATCGTCCGATTCCTTTCCCTCTAAATTGAGTGGATAACCGTATGAAAAGCAGTCAAGATAATCATGTCATTTGCTCTACCGTGTCTGACATATTGTGTAAGAAAATTTAAAGTTTTCGTCCACACAAAAGTATATCTAGGTAATTGTAACATGACTATAATTCTACTTTAAATTGCTTTGGTATACACATTCAAAAAAAAGATGGTTTCTGTTCTCATTAAACAACTTACAAAGTGTACATATAGGATCAAAGGCTCCAAACCATTTGTCCTTGTTCTGAAGCCTAGTTTTGGTCGCTAATAAAGTGAACATAGCAGCTTTACGAGTTAAATTTTGCTTCTAGATAATCTTAAACCGGGGAGCTACTTCATGATGATTAGCCAGTACCTGGTGACAAGATATATTAATGAAAACGCCACTAGAATGTGGAATCTAGGCTAAGCTATCCTTCCCCCTTCCTGCAGGGATGTTAGGCAGATAATCCGTCAACAAATGAAAACTTCTGAATTCATTGATCCAATCACCATTTGATATGAGCATCGATGCTTTAACAATAAGAGGGATTCTATTTCTGAGTCTAGAAAGATCAGGTCTGAGGTTAAAAGGGTTATGATTGGTCCAGTTATCAAACCAAAACCATATATCCTCTCCATCCCCCAATCTAAATTTGATGTGCACGAATAACAAACTTCTCAACTTGAATGGATGCTTAAATGACCATGAAAATTTTCTAGTAATGTCCAGCTGCCATAGATTTCAGTTTCAGAGATGGTACTCATTAAACCATTTAATCCACAAAGCATTTTTGTCTGTACAAAGTCTTCATATCTGTTTACCAAACATTACTTTCTGCATTTGCATAATCGGGATGATCCCAAGCCCTCCTGACCTTTTAGGTATATTGATTTCACTCCATTTCACCTTAGCTTGCTTCTCATTCTCAATTTTACCAAACCATAGGAAAGCCTTTAGTATTCTATCTATCTCTTTAGTGACCCTCCTTGGCAAACCATATGAGCAGACCAATGTAGATGTATACTATTCAAAACAAAATTGATAAGAAGCAAGTGACTGGTAAGAGATGGAAATTTGTTTTGCCAAGCATTGATTTAAGCTTTAAGTTTATCAATCAAAGGAACATAATATGAGAATTTAAGCTTATTATGAGTAATTGGAACGCCCAGATATTTGAAAGGGAGAGAGGATGATTCAAACCTGACCATGATCCTAAACTGCTCCTAATCCTTAACATCAGCTGATAGATACAAGCCACTTTTCCCAACATTGACTTTCACACCAGACCAATCAGAGAAAATATACAGCACTCATAATAGAATGGGAATCAACCTTACATAATAGAATCAAATGATCAGCATAGATCAAAAGAGATAAAGAATATCACCACACTTGAAATGAAATTGAAAACGACCACACTTGAAATGAAACTGAAAACGACCATTGCATTCCACCAGTTTAGAGATGAGACTAGAACAACCTTCTATGGCAAGAGTGAATAGATAGAGGAGCCCTTTGCCTAATTAAATTAATAATATATTGCTTTTCTAAAAAAAAGATCAAACTAAAAATCACAATTGATTTGAAATTCATAATTGCTTTATTCATTGTAGTTGCGCCTTGTTTCCTTCTTCAAAAGATAATTGAAATATAGTTAAATTTAACATTCTAAAAGATGTAATTAAAGGGTAGATTCTCTTGTAATTTCATTTTATTCCAAAGTTATATTTATTATTTAGTTTTACACATAAAAACATTTATATAAACGTTATCATATACATACTAATAATTGGTTATATCATATTTTTTTTAAACAAATTAGGATTGCATTATTATTTTAATAATTCAAAATAATAATAATTTTTGGAAGATATATAGTAAAAAAACAAAAAATTCATATCTTTTATTTGGAAAGATATAGAAAGATTGTTTATGGTAGGATATAGTATTTTAATGAATAACAAACCTTTTAAGTTGTATAATTTTATCAAAATTTACAAATTTTAAAATTTAAAAATTTTCAATTCAACCTTAAACATTAGTTAACTAAAATAGAAGTAACTTAGATATTATGTTTTGTAAAGGATTAGTGATGAACTTTATGTGGTAATAACTTGGCATAAGTTAGATGCCACACATCACTACTTGTCCAAGTCAGAGACACCGATTCCCCTATCTAACTAAAAGACAATTTACTTGGTTTATTGATGGGTTTCCATAAATGTTTGTCTTAAAGGTGTTGCCACCTCTCCACCTACTCATTAGCAATAGTGGCAACTCTTATTGTGAAAAGAGGCGATGCTTCTCTCTCTATTACACTAAGCTAATAACTTAAATTCTTCTTTTTCATAAAAAGGGCGAGTCATCTTGTCAAATATCCACTCTCTTGTAAAACTATGGTAGTTGTTACAGAGATTTTCTAAGCAATAAACTTATATCATAAGTTGCGCCTATACCTCTCCCCACATGATTGTCAACAAAACCTTATTTTTGACCTCCTTACTACTCTCGGAAGGCAACAATAGAAGAAAAAAAGAGATGTAGCAAATGCTAACATTTATTACTTCTATTAAAGTACACAAAAGGAATGCTCTCTTTCAATGTGATTAAGAGAAAGACTCAAAGGAGTTATTTATAGGCACCTCTAGCTTGATGGTCAAGTTATAATTCAGAATCCTAACTAAACTGAACTAACTCGATTACATCTTATCCTTGTTATATTTTATTACAATAACTAATTAGATAACACTCTCATCTAAATAGGACTCTATCTAATATGATTTAGTTATATCCTAACTAACAAGATAAAAGATTACATCTATCTTGGAATGATACATCTATATCAATACAGATCTCCATTATCATCAAATGATCCTCCCACATGGTCATTATTTTTTAAAGTTGACATTTATCATCTATGAACTTATCTGCCATATCATCCAAGATCGCCCTATAATCTTTATCCATTGATGATGAGCCATCTAAGCCTAAATCCTTTTATAGCATACTAGTCTGGTCCAATGCTTACCTATGTTAAGTTTATTAGTCATGGTCCATTTATTTGAGCATACACTAAGTCCTTAGTTCATCAAGAACTTAATCTTGGTCAAGTCAATCTATACAAGGTATAAAACTTGAACAAGACTTGTATCATACTTGATCTAACTTTCTAAGTTAACTTAAAGCTCTCGTATGCTTCCGTCATCTGTGGGGTCCAACTAACTTTCAACCCAAGGCTTATTTCTAGCTAGTTATGAAGTTCTTTTATGTGCTAAGGGGCTAGCAATCCACCACCATTAAATGAATTTGACACCCTCTTCGAACGAGTATGAAGGTATGTGTTCACCTGATTCTCAAACTACCATAAGGTAGTATCTTTCTCCTATGTAGCTTCCGTGATAGGCTTTCCCTTTTATAGGATCAAGAACTTGGTCCTTCGAATCTTCTTATATTGCCTCATTGTTCGATGATTCAAGATCTTATCCACTTGATCCTCGAACTATTTTCACAAAACTGGTTGAACTCTATTCACCTAACTTCTATTCGAATATGATGCATCCTTTTAATAAGGTTTGGGAAAAATAACATGAAAAGTATGATGTACCTTTAATCTCTTGGGCAACTTTAATCTGTATACCACGTTCTCTACTTAACTTAACACTTTAAACAATCCATCATACTTAGGCATCAATCCTCAATGTACTTGCTTACTAGAGATCTTTTCACAAATATGTGGAATACATTTCAATAATACTTTATCTCCCACATCCAACTCCAACAATCTCCTCCATAAGTCTGCTTGTTTCTTTATCCGTCGAGAAGCTTTTCAAAGACTATCCCTTGCCTCATTCAACAACTCTTGCTTCTCCATCATGAACTTGTACGTCACAGGAGTGCCATCATCCTTTGAATTCTAGGGTGACTTGCCCATTGTAAGTCAACGTCTTAAAATTTTAGTTTAATCTTAAGTATTAATTAACTAAAATAGATGTAACTTAGATATTATGTTTTGTAAATGATTCGTGACAAAGTTTTTGTAGTATTGACGTGGCATGAGTTAGATGCCACATATCACTATTTATTATAGTCAGAGACAACACCGATTCCCTTATCTAACTAACAATTCACTTGGTTTATTGATTGGTTTCCAAAAATCTCGTTGGCAATAGCGACAACTCCTCTAGTGAAAAAAAGCAACTTCAATCTCTCTATTTCACCAAATAACTCACATTCTTTTTTATAGAAAGGCCAATTCAACTTGTCAAATATCTACTCTCTTGTGAAACTATGACTGTTGTTACAAAGATCTTGTAAGCACCAAAATTATATCTCAATTTACCTCTACACTTCTACATGACAATCGCACTCAGGTCCATTTAAGCAAGATCCACTCTCCCCACTTAATTGTTGACTAACAAAACCTTGTTCTTAAATACCTAACAACCCTTCAAATGTAACAATAGAAGCATGAAAGAAATACAACAAATGTTAAACTTTATTACTTCCCTCAAATATACAAAGGAATGATCTCTCTTAATGTGATTAAAATTAAGGCTCAAATGAGCTATTTATAGGCACCTCTAACTTGATGGCCAAATTATAATTTAGAATTCTAACTGAACTAAACTAACTAGATTACATATTATCCTTATGAGATTTTATCACACTAACCAATTGGATGATACCCCTATCCAAATAGGACTCCATTGGATAAGATTTAGCTACATTTCCACAAATAAGATAAGAGATTATATCAATCTAGGAATGATATATGTAAACTTATACACCACATGACATTTGCTACGTATCCTTTATTATCTAATATCGAGTGGACTGAGATGTTATAAAACAAAGACTATCTTAAAGATATTCTTCTTCTTAGCAGAAGAATTATGCAATTTATAGCAAAATAGTACAGTATCAAGTAAACTCAACCAGTTACGCTAACTTGCATTTATGTGATGTTTTAAGCACTCCTCCAATAAACCATTAATCCTCTAAGTTTTTTCATTCGTTTGTGGGTGATTTATCGTTGAAAACTTTAAATCACAACCTATCATATTGAAAAGGGATGTTTAGAATCGACTTATAAATCTAGTGTCTTTTTCGCTCAAGATGTCCTCTAAAGTATTTCAGTATGTTTTTATAGAACAACTTGGCCACTGTATTTGAGGGACAAGATGCTAATGCTAACATAAAGATTACACACTTAAAGAATCGATCTATAATCACCATAATTGTTGTCATGTTGTCTCCTTTTGGTAACCCACCAATAAAATCTATTAAAACTGACATCCAAAGTCTTTTAGGGATAGATAAGGGTTGTAGCAATCCAACTTGCTTCTTCATCTTTGGCTTATCCAATTGAAACAAGGCATGTCTTGACATAAAACTTGATGTCATTCTCCATCTTTGGCCAATAATAGGAACGAGCTAAGATGCCATCATCCTTTGAACTCTGATGTAACCAGCCTACTATGAGTCATGTGTCTCCTTTAGTAGTTGTTTTCTTAAGCCACAAAAACTAGGCATATACACTTGACTACTCTTAGTCATAAAAAGCCCATCATATCAAGTCAAAACCTGTATAAAACATCTTCTTTAACTTGTGAGATTAACTTACATTATGTTTTGTATAATGGAGTTCCAACTTTTATTTGCTCCAACAAGTTAGAATCTAACCCAATAATGACAAATAGGGCCATAAACACCTCTTTCCAACTTTAGGCATCAGGCACATTATTGTGCCTCCCTAGTTTATGCTTCCACATGAAATCATATTTAGGAAAAAAGCTCTTTCCACTTGGCTTGCTTTGCGAATAACTTTTTAAGGTCCTAAAAAATGTGTTGGCAATATTTTTAGTACGAGAAAACTCTACAATTCTCATACTGTAGTGTAAATATGCCATTTAACTATCTCCTTCACTTTCTTAGGATCCATCATGACTTAATCCTTGCTCACTAAATAAGCTAAGAATTTGATCACTGATTATGTAAACTCACACTTCTTCATCTTTATGTAGAGCTTATGTTTTCTCAATCACTTGAACACTTTCCTCAAGTGCTCCTTATGTTCTACCATGTCTGTACTGTTCCACAATGTTGTTGAGATACACCACAACAAACTTGTTAAGAAAATCATATAACACATCATTCATCAGGTTGTAAAATGTCGTAAAGGCATTAGTCAATCAGAATGGTATAACTAAGAATTTATATGATCTATATTGACTTACATATATTGTCCTTTGCTCATCGCCCTCAATTATCTACACTTGCTAATACTTACTTCGATTGAAAACCACAGCCCTTGACAATCTATCTATCAAATCTTGAACTAATGGAGCATGATACTTATTTTTTATTGTTACCTTATTTAAGGCTCAATAGTCTACGCACATTTGAAATGTTCATCTTACTTCTTCTAGAACAGCATCAGGGCACTGTATGGGACTTTGGAATGTTGGATAAACCATATCTTTAACAATTCATCAAGTTGTTTTTAAAGCTCCCTCAATTCCAACAGGGACATTCTATATGGGGCGTGTGTAGGTAGGATGGCTCAAGGAACCAACTCGATTATATAATTAATCTCTCGATGAGGGGGAAGAGTCTTAAACAACTCTTTTGGTATTACATCTAGAAACTCCGTCAACAAACTTACAACTACATTAGGGACATTAATCTCCCATATGTCAGCGAGATAAGTCTTCATAGCTTTCTTTAACCTTTTCTCGATGCTCATGGTTATCACATGTGCTATCGTCATTGTATCATAAGTCATTCCACCATTGGATCTACAATATTTAACTTAAAAGGAATTTTATTCATACATAATCATCATAACTCCTACAACATTATCTTTGTTGCCTTCAGGAAGTATATTGTCAATATCAACTTGAAATCTTCAAGTGGTATGATCATGCAGTTGAACTTGACAGGCCAACTTCCTATGCTCACTAGGAGTTTCAAGCAGCACCTACTAACATTTATGCCTTATCTATATAGGTCTTTACCTTTGATGGGGTCTTTAATGCCGTAAGCCCTAACTTGCATACCATCTTTTTTGTAATAAAAGAGTGTGTTGCACTTGTATCCATTATTGCAGTTATCTCCTTTACATTGACTTATATTCTTATACACATCATCTTGTTAAAAGGATTGAATTCGCTTTTAACCACATTCAAAAAGGCAATAGGTTCATTGTTTCTTCCAAATCTTCTTCCTCTTGTTTGATAATCAGGGGGTTTAGTTCTCCTTCCTTAAACATTCTATTGCAAAATGTGGACTATGTATATGTAACAAGTAATTTTTCCCTTTTTGGAGGTTGTCTCTTCACTCTTGATGCTACCATTTTGCTTGCCTTTCCCTTTGAAATCTCCCTTCTTATTTAAATAGACCTAAGTGAGATTGTGGTGTAGAGGTGTAGGTGTAACTTTTAATATACTTTTGGTGCTTAGAAGATCTCAGTAATAACTAGTATCAGTGCCACATTTTGTTTAGGTGGGAGACAACAATTTGATCAAGCATGACTAAGGTAGAGGCGCTTATTAGGACAATTCTTTAAGGGGATGAATATATCACTTCCTACTATTCTTGGTTCGAGTTGTTGGAGGAACAAATCCAATAGTTGCAGCATCAAATAGCGAACTTGATGAAATCACAAAAGGAGACTAGGTTTAAGATGATAATTATAAACCGTGTTGTTATAACAGAAGATGTTGGTCTTGTTGAGACTATCATAGTAAAGGTACATGAATCCAAACTTTTTGAGGGTATGTAAAATACAAAGGAGCTTAAAAACTTTTTATGGGATATGGAGTAGTACTTTGCAACAGCTAAGGTATTCGATGCTGAAAAGGTTAATATGATGACCATGTACTTGGATAGAGATGCCAAGCTTTGGTGGAGAATGGGGAACTTTATCGAAATTAGTACAAGTAGAGCTCCCATCAACACATGGGAGAAGATGAAGAATGAGGTAAAGGATGAATTCCTTCCGATGAATACTTCTTGGCTCACAAAGGATGCCTTGAACAAGCTAAAACAAAACAAATTAGTAAGAGAGTATGTTAAAAAGTTTAGCTCTCTAATGCTTGATATTAATAATATGTTAGATAAGGATAAGCTCTTCAACTTTTTGTCTGAGTTACAACCATAGGCACAAATGGAGTTGCAAAGGCAAAATATGAAGGATGTAATTGGTCCAATTGCGACTACTAATGCCTTGGTAGATTTTCGAATGACGAAAGCAACTAAGGCAGGCTCCTCTACTTCTTCCAAACAAAAAGGGTAGCCTAACAGGAGAAGAGTGAGGGGAAAAAGAAGAAAGACTCTAAAAAGGGAGATTTCAAAGAGAAAGGCATCCCTCATGAGTCAAGAAGTGCTCATCGGAGGAAATTGATCCTTTAACTCCTTCATCTTCTCCCATGTGTCAATGGGAGCTTTATTCGCCTTGATTTCAGTATAGATTCTCATTCTCCACCAAAGCTTGGCATCCTCATCCAAATCCATGGGCACCTTATTGATCTTTTTAGCATTAGGAACCTTAGCAGTTGCAAAGTACTACTCCATATCCTATAGAAAGTTCTCGAGTTCCTTCCAATTCTGCACACACCCAAAAAATTTAGGTTCATACACCTTCATGGTGTTGCTCTCGAAACACCCAACATCCTGTGTCGCATCAACATACCTAGGATAGTCATCTCAAACCTAGTCTCCTCTTATGCCTTCATTAAATTCGCTATTTGATGTTGCAATGTTCAATCTGTCCCTCTAACGTCTCAAACTAAGAATATAAGGAAGTTATCTCTTCCTCCCTTTGAGGAATTAGCCCAATAAGTGCCTCTATATGGGTGACACGCTCAATCAAATTATTACTTCCTGCCATATCAAAATGTGGCTCTAATACTAGTTGTCACAGAGATCTTCTAAGCATCAAACTTATACCACATGCTGCACCTACACGTCTATACGACAATCTTGCCTAGGTCTATTTAAGTAAGATTCAACCTCCCTAATGATTGTTGACCAACAAAACCTTATTTTTGAACACCTTATGACCTTCACAGTACTTAACTCTCACCTACTTGCAAGAATACTACGAAAGCACTAAACTATCAAAGGCAACTATAGAAGCACGAAAGAGATACAAAAAATGCTAACATTTATTACTTCCCTCAAAGTGTACAAAGGAATGCTCTTTCTTAATATGATCAAGAGCAAAGCTCAAATAAGCTATTTATAGACACCTGTAGCTTGATAGCCAAGTTATAATTCAAAATCCTAACTGAATTGAACTAACTAGTTCACATCTTATCCTTATCAAATTATATCGCATTAAACAATTAGATGACACCCCATCCAAATAAGACTTTATCTGATAGGATTTAACTAATCCCAACTAATAAGATAAGAGATTACATCTGTCTAAGAGTGACAAATCCATATCCATAAATATCTCCATTATCTCCAAATGACCCCTATATGGTCTTTATTTTTTAGAACTTATATCTATTCTTTGTGATCTTATCTACCACATCATCCACCATTGATGATGAGTAATTCGAACCTAAAGCCTTTTATAACATACTCATTTGGTTCAATTCTTACCCATGTGAACTCTATTAGCCATGTTTCATTTGCTTGAGCATACACTAAGTCCTTAGTCCATCAAGAACTTAGTCTTATCAAGTCAATCCATACATAGTCCGAAACTCTAACAAAACTTGCACTATACTTGATCTATCTTGCTAAGTTACATTCCATCTCTCACATCCTCCATTATGCTTGTGGTCCAGCTAACCTTCAACTCAAGGTCCATTTTCAGCTAGCTGTGAAATGAGTTCATGTGCTAAGGGGCTAACAATAGTCCTCTTGTGGCAATCCATCGTCTTTCTTTCTCACTTTCCTTGCAACCTATATCAACATCATCCACTTAATTTACTATTTTATGTAACCAGATGACTACTATAGTTGGATGTTTGATGTTAAATCTTTTAAACTCTTGAAAATGGGATTAATTTAAAGTTTACATAGTCATCAAATAGAGAATTGATCAAGAGAAAGATGGTAAACAAGATCAAGATTTAGAGACAATTTGTGTTTCGCAAGGAGTGTATGGACGTAAGAATAGTTATGTTGGTTAAATTTAATGCAAGCACACACCTTGTGTTATTGAATGCCAACGTTATCGAGAAAGTAACTGGGGCATCAAACAATTTTTGTAATTTCTAATATGAACTTTTCCATATAATAATTTCAAAAATAAATTAGGAAATAAAATAGTTAAACTTGATTCGATATTCTTTAAAAGTTTTTTCCTTATTGGCAAAATTATCTTCACAAGCTATTTAAATATGTAATTTTTAATGGCATTTACAAAATAAAAAAAAATTCATCTATTTAATATAAATTGATAAGAGTGTTATCTCTCTCATTTCTTTCCTTTTATAAAAAAAGATTAGTATTTCTATTTTGCATAATTATAATTAAAGTATAAATCTAATTAAATTAGAATTTAATTTTAATCAAATCAAATATTTAACATTTGATATGTTTCTTAAACTTTATAATTAATTAAAATTTTCTCTTTAATTGTTCTTTTTGTGTGACCTATTAAGTTCTTGATATTTTGGTAATAATTATATATTATAATTTTAATTATATTCTTTAAATTCATATTTAATTCTCTAATTAAATAATTTTTAATCATAGATCAAGATTTATATCTAGCAACATATCGTGACCACCCAAATATTAAAAATGTTGAAATAGTTTAACTTAACATATAATTCAATCATTTTATTATTCAATGTTTCGATTGGATATAGACCATCTCTACTCTACTTAAATCCAATTATATTTGTTCTTACTACTTAGTAACTAATTTGTAATTGATATTTGAAAATGATTCTTAAGTTTGCTAAACAAATTTTACAATAAATAAAAAATTATTTTACATTTAAATAATATAAGGCGATAATTACACTTTTTAACCTATATTTGATTAAAGGATTAAAATCTTAAATTTTAAGTCATTTCATAATTAATGTAATCTCATTATACTAATTATATCTAACATCATCTAATTGTGAAAGATAATTCTTTAAAACTTTGTTTTATTGCAGTTTTTGATTTGATAACTAATTTAATTTAATAATTCAATTCCTAAAAAATTAAATTAAATTCCATAAGTTTTCCTAATAAATTTTATCTTTTTTAAAATAATTTTTAAATAATTAAAAATGACTTTCTAGATTTATTAGAAATTTAAAATTAACACTATTAAACTTTTTAGATTTATTAGAAATTTCAAATTTCTATATTTATATTTAATTCTTAAAATTTTTAAACTTTTTAATTAAATTAAAAATTGTCTCTTTAATTTCTAAGCATGTTAGATCATGTCACCTGCAAACTTCATGCTCTACTTATCTTAATATTAAGTTTCTGTCTCATAGGAGCGAGTAAATAAGGTTTCTTATTACACTTCCATTTGCATCTCCACTTTTAAAGTTTAAATGAAAATTTTTCTTTACAATAAGTATATTCTTTTGAAAATTACATTAAGCCATGAAAGGCAATAACAATTGTCACAATCATAAACCATCCCATCAAATGAATGGGTTAACAAACCACCATGATGGTATTATAAAGGATCAAACACAAGTGTACATGCTAATCATTAATCCCATACTGACATAAGGATGGATCTAACCTTCATTTTATCTTCAAAGGTGACAAAATGTAACTTGATTGCTTTGATTGTTTCCCTTTATAACTTTGACAGTTGTTTCTTAACGTCCATGAATATTCTCATATTCCTTTCATCCCATATAGCTTGTATTAGATATGGCATAGCAATGAAAAGGCACCATTGTTTTGTTTTATCATGCAAAACTCCAAGCTACAATATGATACCACTCATTTGGTGCATCTCCTAATATCTTTGAGTTATGTCTTTCCACAAAGGTTGAGTGAATTGACGTTGAAGAGTAAGTAAGCAATACTTTCCTATTCCTACTTGCATAAAAACACATTTGTTTGGAATAGCCATAAATTTATTTAATCTATCAATTGTAGGTAACATGTTCCTGATTACTCTCTTCGTTTTGATTGAAGCTCTAACTATCATATACTTGCACTAGACAAGTTTATGTCATGCTACCATATTTCTCTACTCTTGAAAAAACTTTCTACAAGTCAAATTGTTGAATTTACCACTTCTAGACAAATTCCACATTTTGACATCAGCTTTGTTTTCCTTAAGTTCACTGTTTTTCGATATGATTATACCAACCAAAATCTCAAATCCTTGATAAAATTTCAGTTTTGTGTGCTAGAGCAAAAGTGATAGATTGATCATCCCCAATGATATTTTTGATTGGATTGAGCTCACCAATATCCTCACATACTTCAGCAATTAACCATCAATCATACCAAAAGGATGTATTGATACCTTTCCCTAATAATTTGATTGCATATGGTCTGACTTTGCTTCTGAGTTTGAAGATTATTTTAGTTGTGTTTGAGGCAGTTTCAGGTATATTGACTTTCCATGGATTTCTCCCTTTGATGTAATAAGCATTGATCCACTTAACCCTTAGGGATTGCTTGTTTTCAATGATCATCCATAATTTTTTGGTAAGAATATCCAAATTAAAAATCCTTAAAAGGAGCACATTCATCTCGCCATGTTTTTTAGAAAGCAAACTTTTGACTGTTTTATGGGATTGTAGTGTTTATTTGTTTCATTTCTAGACCATAAAAACTTTTTAATAATAGCATTAATTGTCTTGATAACATCCTTTGGAAAATACATGTGAGTTGCCCAATGTATAGTTAATGCATTGAGTATATAAAAGATGAGTTGTGCTCTCCTAGCTAGTGACAAAGCCTTCAGATTCCAGCCTGATATCCTAGCCTGTATTTTATCAATTAGAAATTTTGAATCTCGATAAGTTGACTTAGAAGTAGTAATAGTAACTCTCAAATATACAAATGGCAGGTGATGTCTTCTAAAACCTATAACTTCAAATATCATTACTTCCTGATCTATAGCTTTTTTAAAGATGTAATAAGAGACTTTTTTCAGAGTTCACTTCAAGTCCAGACATTTTAGAAAACATTTTGATTGCAGTCATCAAAGCCACCACAAATATTTTATCTGATCAGGATAGCAACAATAAATTATCAACAAAAACCAGATTTGTTATACTTAGCCACTTACGCTTAAAATGATGTCTAATCTACTTTGTTCTCTCCACCAACCTGTTAAGTATTCGGTAAAAACCCTATAATAAGAGAAAATGGTTAAGAAGATGAAGAATCTCCTTTCCTTATACCTTTTCCACTTCTAAAACTCCTTGAAGGTTCCCCATTTATAATTATATTAAAAGACAGAGTGGTGATGTACTGAGAAATCCACTCAATGAATATTTCAAGAAAAGCTATCTCTTTATAATGTTAATTAGAAATTATGACTCCATATTATCATAGGTTTTCCTTAAATTGAACTTTAAGGTGCAATTTTGTACCCCCTTTTCTTCTGCAATAACGTTTCATAAACTCATGCATCAGAAGAATGTTGTCAATAATTGATATGATAGTTATATATACCCCTTTTTTTCACCCACATATTTGACCAAAATCCTCTTTAATTTATTATCGATAACCTTGGAGATGATTTTATATATGGAATTGGTGCAACCAATTGGTATGTAGTCACTGAAGTGCTTCACCTCTCCCCTTTTTGAAATTAGAGTTATGAAGTTTCTATTAATCTCCTTAAGCAATTTCATGCAATTAAAGAATTCTAAAACAACTTTATGAATCATACTCCTAGTTAAATTCTAGGTTTTGTTAAAGAAAATCATATTGAAACCATCTGGATCAGGAACTTTGTGTGGATTGATTGAGTTTATCGCTTCATCAAATCTCCTTATTAGTGATAATCTTGGACAATGATTGAACATTTTTAGGAGTTATGGTTCCCAATATGATCTCCTTAAGTAGTTCAACTGTGAGTGAGCTTTAGCTAGTGCATTCATGATTAAATTGAAGTAATTAAAATCTTCTTCAACTAACTTATGATTTTCTGATTGACAATTATATTAGAGCATTTCCTTTTTAACAAATATTTATGTTAGAAACTAGAATTTCTATCACCCTCTTTAATCCATTATACCTTTGATCTTTGTTTTATCATAGAATGATCATATAATAACGCTTTTGACAAGTTACAAATTGCAATCTTCTCATTTGGTTGAAGTTCATTAGACTTAGGATTTCTGTACAACTCATCTTGTATAATTCTAAATGCCTCTTTGGATGTTGTTAACAAATGATGAGTGTTTTCGATATTTTTGTCATACAACTGCTTTATGGACATTCTAATGAGTTTCATTTATTGTTGCGTAAACAAATTGCTTGGTGCATTGAAATTCAGTAGAGATAGCTTTCTAGATGATATCATTAAAAATTGCCAAAGAGGTTAAGAAATTATTAAATTTGAAAGGTGTTATGATACTTACAGCTTGTGTTAAACTTTGCATGATGCACATTGAGTGATCAGAGAGACTGTTTATAGTGAGAATTGAAGATGAACCAGGGTAGCTCGTGGCGTGGCCCGATGGGCTGGGATAGGTCGGCCTGTGGCCCGGGTCACCATATTTTTTAAAAAGAAAAACATAAAAATGATGTCTTTTTAACAGTCAGGCCATGAGTAGGGTCGGGTCTGCACGACCTTGGCCTATAACCCTCTCGTGGCTCAGTCAACTCGAGCCAAAATCGGGTTGGGTTGGGCTGGACTATATTTGACATCCCTAAACTTAGGAATTGCTAATCCATTTTAGATTTACCATACATTTGTCCAGATTTTTCCTAATGTAAACTACTTACATGTTGATTATTGTTCCATATGAAATAGTTTCCACCCCAAGGTATATCAGATATTTGAATATTTGTAATGCATTTTAAGAATTATGAACAGGGTGCTTAGAAGCATATACACCCTCAGCTTTTTTAGAATTCAGGACAGTAATGAAATCTCCAATCAATAGTCATGGTTTTTTGTCACTGCAAATACCTCTTATTAATTGATTCCACTTAAATACATTTTTGTGTGCATAAACAAGGGATATTACACCAACTTTAGTTGTGGTGTTGCATAATACATTAACATGTATAGTTTGATTAGACATTCCTAATATTGTTGCGTTTACAGTTTGATGATTAAAGTATAACAAGAGGATGGTTTGAGATTTGCCTCTAGTTGGAACATAACATCTCTTACAGATCACATTTATCATCTTTTATTCTTGATTCCAACAAGAAAAATATGTCTGGACTATGCTCCAAGATAAGGTTATTGAACAAAATTTTATTGGAAGGAGCATTAGCTCGTCTTACATTCCAAGTGATGACTGTTTTGGAATTAGAAGCCAGAGGCTTCTTCCTTTTGCTAGATCTTCTCCTTAATATAGGTTCAAATTCCTTCTCACTATCAATGGATATAGTTACCTATTCATCTCTGTTTGTACTCTACTTCCTTCCTCTAACCTATTTTTGGGAAATGGTTCATAAATATTTTCATTCTATATACATTCTTCCAACAAATGCTTTTCACCAGATCTAGGATTAGCCTCAGTGTTCTAAGCTACTGACATTTATTTCAACTTTTTGAACATTATTTTCTTGCTTCTTTTCTCCAATTTCATTAAGCTCCTAACCAAATCCAGTACTAAAATGTCTACCTATAGGTCTCCAATCTTTTCTAAAATTTAGTTGCTTGGATATCCAAGCATAGGTTACTTTGAGAGTATCTTTAACCATCTAAAGGTTGGCAAATAAGTCATAGAATTCACGAAAACACATAACCTAAAAAAATTGATTCTAGATGTCTTTGTAGTGGATTGGTCCCTACAAATTGGTTTGCCAATAAAGCTAGCAAGATAGCTTAATCCACTTGTGGTCTAATACTCTAATGATACTCCATGTATAAACACCCAAATTGGTATATTTTCCATCTTGATTTCATCAATTTTAAGTTCAGGACTCCAAAGCTACAGCAACATTGTAAGACAATTTAAAGAAAGAAGTGTCATCTTTATTTACCAACATGTTGACAAAACTATGTATTTTCCAATTTGTTTTTGTCACTACTTCATAGTAGGTTAAACAGCTCTTTTGTCAAGAAAATTTCCAATCAATGTGGAATTCCATTTTTATACACCAGCTTTCAAAATCAAATGGGATAAATTACAATAAATTGTTCATCACATTTGCTTGGTGGAAAATATCTAAGTTTAGTTTCCGCTTTTATTGTCTCAAGCAACTTGTGCCCATTTCTTCCTTCTATCACTAGTACTCTTTTTCATATTATTTATAATAGGCATCTGCAAGCACTCATTCAAGCTTGAAGATGACTGAGTCTGAGGACTAGTTGGTGCTTGTTTTGAAGCTGTAATGGACAAAAACTTAGATATATCATCCATTATACAAAGAAATTTTCTTAGTGGCAAAGCTGGCTAAGTACTATTCACAAGCACTGTTCATATATTGAGAGTATATTAACCACAAGTTAAATGCTAAAGACACATTTAGGCGACGTTGATGAAGATTGGAGCAAATAATGCTAGCATTTTGCCAATAGGAAACTAATGGCGGCTACTATAGCATAATTAAAAATAAATCAAGTAATTCCCTATATCGTCATTAACATGCTAGTGGTTGAAAACTACAAAGCATTGAGTTTTGTTATGACAGTTGGCTGGTGTTTGTGGATCTTTTGCTGGGATTTTGTTGTATTTTGATTAATTTTTAGGTTGCAATTATTGTGGGGACACAAACTGCTAACTATGACAATGTCTGCTCGACGGTGAGTGCAACTAGAGAAGAAGCATATGGAATATGCGACATTATGGAGGCATAATAAGAAGACGCTTAGAAATGATGATTAACAGGACAATAGCATGTAATGTCGAATATAGTGATATGTGTTTCGTCTTCTATATTTGTGATTTTGGAAAATTCCCTAGCTATATTAATAGTCAGTGATATTAATAAGTGTTTACTGCAAGTATATATATTGTATCTTATAGAATAAAAAATATCATTCCACGAGGATTGGAGTAGTCACCTAATAATTCTTGTACACTTTGTTTAAGGTAAACAATAAGATAATTTACTAAAAGTTAAACTAAAAATAGAGAATTGATAATTAAATAATGAAATAAGTAGCAAAGAATTGGTTGATTAATCAATGATAGAAAGTAGGAAATACTTTTATCCTTATTTGTTTTCTTTTCATCTTCTTGATTTAATACTACTTAACCCTATATATCCAATAATTTTGATTACCTTTTCTTAAGATCTAATCAAGTAATCCCAATTAAAACAGATATAAATTGAATTGTGATCTCTCGATCTATCAAAACTTTTCCTAACTATACAATAGGATTTGAAGCAATCCTATGGTTAACTAATAAACAAGTAACATCTCTCTTCAGTTGCCTATTAATTTGATGTTTTTAGTTCTATCAAGGTATCAGCTCTTGTTATGCAACATAAAACAAATAATTCAATCTAACCTCTCGATTCAAATTGAATATAAAGTAATAACATCATAAACATATTTCATTAAATCAAGAATGTAAAGTTTAACAAATAAATCAGGAGTATTTCCTAAAAGGAATTTATCAATCCATAGATATAATTATATATGCCAATTGAATCATCATTAATATTTAACAACAAGGAAATAAAAGAAAAATAGTAGAGAGTTAAATATGGATGTCTTCTCTTCTTTGCTTTGAATTGGAAAGTGTAATTTTTGTTCTTTAGATTTTTGCTCTTTTTCCTCTTCTCTTTTTATGTTTTTCGATTTCCAATTAATGTTTTTCTCTTCCTTTATATACTCTTGAGCCTCCTAGGATTTTAAGTAAGGTTTATCTATGTGTTTTTGTTTCAAAAATAGCCCTATATCATCAAAAGTATATAAAAAATCATAACTTAGAAAAGCTCCTTGCACGATCAAACTTGGCCTTTCTCCAAATCTCTGTCATGATAGTTTATGAAGCAATAGTCTATGTGTGATTGTGTTAGAGGGCTCTTGACTGTGCTGCTGTTGTATGCACGATTATGCATCTCATGCCTGATCATGCAGATCTTATTTTCTAGCCTTTTCCTCATCTTTTCTTCAAATTTTTTTGTCTCTACTCATCATCAAACACATCAAACAACCATTGAAACATACAATTAAGACCAAAATCTTGCCTTAAACAATAATCAACGAAACACAAAAAACACCAAAAAGAACTTAAATCTAAGTCTTAAACATATGATTATCATCTAATTAAACACTAAAAACACACTCTAACACTTAGAAAACATCCTATAATTTACAACTGTTAACTTCCCCACACTTAAATCTTTTCTTGTCACCAAGAAAAACTAAAACCACAAAACAAAAAAATAAAAAACACAAAACACAAAACACAAAACACAAACACAAAACACAAAACACAAAACATCACACAATAATGCAATTATGCAATCATGTCATGAAATCTCATGAAATTAACTTACTTCATTTATGTTCAAGTGCTTTGATTTAAATACGCATGTCAACCAAAATATTGACACCTATTCATACATCTATAACACTTATAAGCACGCATTCATTCTTAATTATCAATTAAATAGGTAGGCCATCACTAAATACCCGCTCATGAAATTTTTTGACATTTAACAAGATGACAACATTATATTTTTAGATTTTATTTAACGATAACCTAGCATTTTGACATGATGGCAAACACCTTGTCATGAATGTGCACTACTTACTCAATTAAGTTATGTTTTATCAAGCTTGGTTGGAGTGCAATGCTAGGCTTTTAATGTGAAGACAAATACTTTATCGTGAATGCTCTTAATTACTTAGAAATATCACAACTCATAACTGGCTATTAGCTCTATTCTTAACCCTTTTTTAAAATGGGCTAGTAAAATAGGAAACTTATTTAACAAAAATTTTCAACACATTTTTTTACCTACATCATTTCTTCCTAATCAAGCACTCCCAAGAAAGGCTACTAATGATGTCTACCAATTTAGATGAATGTAATCATAAGTGCATCCAAATAAGTATCACAAAATGAAAGAATAAGTACAATATTATAATCAACATACATATTCAACTCAAAAGCACTTAAAACACAAACTTCACAAGCTAACGTGTGTTCACAAATTAAATGATCATGTTCATAGATAAGCTAATTCCTTTCAATTTCATGTCATTATCACATTCACACAATGAAAATATCATGAAACAAAATTTTTAGACAATGCTAACATAATCAAAAACTTACATAAAGCAAATGCAAATTCACACATAAATGATATGCAATTGCATATATGTCCCCATACTTAAATAACATTGTCCTTAATATGGAAACAAAACTCAAACAAAAGAAACATGAACTAGTAGAACAACAAAAATTAAAAGAAATAGAAAATAAAGGCAAGAATAATCATAGATATTATGGTAGTGATGGTGTAGTAGATGGGACTTGGATGCCTTGCACTGAAAAAACTTTAGTAATTTTTTAGTTTGTTAGCGTTAATGTCTCACTACTTCCTTCAATTGTTTCTCTATAGCATCTACGTGTCCCTTTAGGTGCTTGTTTTTATCCTCAAGTTTCTGAGCACTATCTCCTAGCCTCTTCTTCATTCTCATATTATTCACTTAATGATACCATTTGATGATGTGGAAGTGAAAAACTAAATCCCTCCTATCTTGTCCTGTACTTAACTTTCGATATAGAGTTGGGATCTCGAAGTTCTATACCAGTGTACTCTAAGATCTCATCCCTCCTCAAGTAAGTATTATTTAATCTTTCAGGCAAAACAGGGGTTAGTCTATCAATAACAACACCATGGTATTAAGCCAAAGTAGTTACAAAAAATCTTACACCTAAATAGCTACTTTTTAAAAAAATGAAGTAACTATTTTCCAAAAAATATAGGTCGATGTGTAAACATTAATTTTATGCTCCATACACCAAAGTAAAAATAAATCATTTTTGTAATATTTGTTACTCTGACTTTTAGCAAACACATTGTGACACATTAATTTATGGAGTAATAAATGTTTTGGACTCCAAATGACATTATTTATTGCATTATATTGTTCAAACACATCTAAACCAATCAATTTAGTCCAAAAAGAAGTGACCTGAAAATTATTACGCATTTTGACAATTTTGATTTAAGGTAACCAAGTATTTCTTCCATAATAAAATAATCCAAATTTCATTAGTTCCCTTTTAATCTGAAAAAATATCTAGCTTTTTAGGCTCATAAATCAATGTAGTGTAGAATTTAAGAGTTAATTATTCATATACAAAATAATCACAATGAATGAATTTATCTCAATGAATTCTAGCACTTAAAGATTCAACTTTTTCTTTCAAACTCAAATCCTCCAAAATTTTGAAATCGAAATATTTGAGTGCAGCTCTAGTTTTGGATTGAAGTTTTTAGAATCTCTCACCTTCTTCTTGTGAGAAGATCGAGAAAGTAGTGCCAAAATCAGCTACCAAATCACATGCACCAATTCTAGATACCTTCTATTTGCCCTTGGTTCATACCTATGCACACTTTATTTCACTCTTGGTGCATCTTGTTAGAAAACCTACAAAATAATCACAAAACACCAAAAATGTAAGAGAGAGAGTAAAAAAATTTCTTGTAAAAGCTTTTTAAAAAGGTGTTTTCTAGTGTAGGAAACACTAGATTTGAAGGTAAAAAAATGTTAAAATGGAAGAGAAGTGAAAGAAAAGTGTGAAATCCTTGTGAAAATTGAGACAAAGCTAAAGAAGAGAGAGTGAGGGCTGCTAACTAGATAAAAAATAAGTCTAAAGTTTTTTAGAAGTACTAAATTATGCTTCAGATTTTATACAAAATCTAGCTGAGATTAGAAAACCTTTTCAAATGCTTTTAAAGAAAAATCAAAGATTTGAATTTTTCACCCTATTTAATTGAACTAGTAAAGAAAATTAAGATTTTGTGTACTACATTACCAAAACTTTCTTTACAATCTAATGATGATGATTTAATTCTTAAAATTGATGCTTCTAATCACGTATCGAGTGGAGTATTAAAAAGATAAATTATGATAATTCTAATATCAAGATGAATAAGTCCCTTTGTAGCTATACTTCGGGAACCTTTATAGATACCCAACAGAGATATCACATAAATAAAAAGGACTAATTGGCAATAGAAAAAAGTTATCAAAATCTTTATTAATTTTTACTGCGTAAAACATTTTTATTAAGAACTGACAATACTCAAGTTAAGGATTTTATTCAAAATAATTTACCCTCTAAACCTGAATATAAAGAATATACAAAATGGACTTTATTAGTAGAATATACCTTTGATATTGAGATTATCATATCTAATAACAATGTTCTTGCAAATTTTTAACTAGAGATGGTCAACCTTAAAGAAAAGATTTTCGACTTATTAGGATTGACTTGCCAAGCATAGATTAAAGATTTATTAGATATTACAAACTTCAATTTGATACCAAAAGAAGTTGCAGAGCTAATTTTTCATTTTGTTATATAGGGAAGCCAAGATAAACCATTATAATTATTCAAAACAAAAACTTTATAGCTCAGTCAATGAGTCTAAGATAGTTAAACATTCATCATCCACAGGCTCTTTTCCCCTAATAAAGGAATCTACTAGTCAACAGATTAAACCAGAAAAGGTTACTCTTGATAATATTTCTCTTAGACCTAATACGACACGTAAAATAATGGTATAGAGAAATGTATAATTGATAGTCTTCCAAAGAGTCATCCTATTGTTCAGGCACAATACAAGGTGATGAGAGATTTATATGCTCTACAAAAAAACCAATACTTGCTATATTGATTTTTCTAGGCTATATATAATATTGAACTTTGTATAAAGAGCTCATCCACTAGCTATTAGAGATTGGTATAATTTTAGAACAGTAAATGCTATATAATTGACTAATCTAAAGTTTCTTAAGATATCATTACTTCCTAAATTGGATTAAAGAAGGGTTTAAGTATTGTTATTTAAATAACCCTATAATAAACCCTAAAGATGCCTTGGTATTAAAGATATTATATGCTGGTATAGTTTTTCATGAAGATGAACGATATGATGCCTATCATTTCATTACTTTGGGAAAGACAGAACATTTTATCATTATTGTGGATACTAAATTAAGAAAAGAATTTTCTAAATACACTAAAAATGATATTCATTATAAACAAGGAATTGACATCAAACTGTTATTTATGATATGGAGGTAGCATTTAAGAAAGGATTTCAAATCTATCCTGGAAAAAGCAAATTTTCTTCTCTAATGATAGCTCTAGCCAAAAAGACACCTTTAACCTTTGAAAATTTGGTAAACATGAAGATAAACATGATTGAATGAGGAAAGATAAGATAAAGTCCATTTAAAATTGTCATCTAAATGGCTGAAGAAAAATATTTAAAATTAAAACTTGAAGGATTAAAAAAAGAAACTAATTTGACAGAAATTCAAAAAAGATAGTATATTATGATAACATTCTTTTCTATATAGAAAATCTTTAAAAACAAATCATGGATATGCAAGATATGATGAAAAAAAATCAAATCTAGAGAATAAACCCAAATAAAAACTGTAAGGAAAAAAGACATTTGATCTGACTTTAAAAATGAAAATGCCTCCTAATTACAGATAACATGAAAAATTTTATACAAGCTTCTAATTCAAAAATTGAATAATTAAATAACCAAAGAGAAAATTTTAAACTTAATAACTTTAGCACATATAAAACCTGATTTAATTAAACATTAATTTCACTAAAATCCTAATATTAGTGATATACCTAGTACTTACGAAAATCCACCCCCTAGGTATCATCAGATAAAACCATCAAAGATGGATTATAATAAGTAAAACAAAAGATAAAGAAAAGTTACTCTAATAACCCATTACAATTTTGGATAAAAAATAGAGAAGAAGCAAACTTAGAAATGATAAATAAAGAAAACTTATTAGAGTAATTGCTATGAGATAAAATTTAAAAGATCAAGATGAGTTTAGAAAACAAATTCTTGAAATAGAAAATCTAAAGATAATTAGGCCTTGTAATTTCCCTTATTCTTCCCCAGCTTTTATGGTTAGAAGTCATACAGAACTTATTAGAAATAAAGTTAGAAAGGTAGTTAATTAAATATAAAAAAACTAGATGATAATACAGTATTTGATGGATACTTCTTACCCTATAAAGAAAATTTATTAATCTTAACAAGAGGAAAACAAATCTTCTCTAAATTTGATTGTAAGAATTTTGGAAGATAAAAATGAACAAAGATAGTATTCCATATACTAATTTCTCTACTCCACAAGGTCATTACGAATGGTTAGTGACGCATTTTTGGTTTAAAAAATGCCCCACAAATATTTCAAAGAAAAATGGATAATATCTTTAAGTATCATAATTTCATACATGTTTATATGGATGATATTTTAATAGCTTTTAATAATATTGCTCAACATATTATACATGTCAATAAATTTGTAGATTTATGTGAACAACATAGTTTAGCTCTCTCTAAAAAAAAAGATATGTCATATTGAAATAGAATTCCTTGGCATGGAGATACATGGAGGAGAGTTAAAATTTAACCTCGTATCCTCGAAAAAAAATCCCACAATTTCCTGATAAGTTAATAGATAAAAAATAAGTCCAAAATTTTTTAGGAGTATTAAATTATGCTTTAAATTTTATTCAAAAACTAGCTGAGATAAAAAAAAACCTTTTTGAATGCTTTCGAAGAAATCAAAAGATTTGAATTTTCACCCTATTTAATTGAATAGGTTAAAAAAATTAAGATTTTGTATACTACATTGCCAAAACTTTCTTTACAATCTAATGATGATGATTTAATTCTTAAAATTGATACTTCTGATCGTGTATGTAGTAGAGTATTGAAAAAGATACTTTATGATAATTCTAATATCAAGATGAATGAGTCTTTTTGCAGGCATACTTTGGGAACCTTGTTAAATACCTAACAAAGATATCACATAAATAAAAAGGTATTATTGGCAGTAGTAAAAAGCTGTCAAAAAATTTATTATTTTTATTGTCTAAAAGATTTTTATTATGAACTTATAATACTTAAGGCTTTTATTCAAGATAATTTACCCTATTTAACCTGAATATAAAAGATACATCAAAGACATACTTTATTAGCATAATATACCATTAATGTTGAGATTATCAAATCTAATACAGAACATTCTTGCAAATTTTTTAACTAGAGATGATCAACCTCAAAGAAGAGATGTTTGACTTTTTGGGATAGACTTGTCATGCACAGATAAAAAATTTATTAGATATTGCGAACTTCAACTCGATACCAAAAAAAGTTATAGAGCTACTTTTTTCATTTTCAATATATGGCAAGCCAAGATAAACTACTACAATTATTTAGAACAAAAACTTTATAGCCTAATCAATAAGCTCTTCTTCCTCGATAAAGGAACCTATTAGTCAACAGATTAAGCCAGAAAAGGTTACTCTTGATAATATTTCTCTTAGGCCTAATACTATGCACAAAATAATGATACCAAGAAATGTCATGGTTGATAGTCTTCTAAAGAGTCATCCTACTATTCAGGCACATTACGGGGTAATGAGAGATTTATATACTCTACAAAATAGACATGCTATATTGATTTTTGAGGATATATCCCAAGGTCGAACTTTTTACTAGAAACTTATCCTCAAGATATTAGAGATTGGTACGTGTAACACCCAGTATCTAATTTACCCGGTACACTGGAAAAAAATCGGTATTTGAGACTAATGTCATTAAAACCAGGACAGTGAGTTATAATTTTTGATAACATCAAATTAATGATGTTTGACACTTTTTTGATTGTCACAGGAAATTATACTAGCCGATTTTAAAGAACTAGTACAAGAGGGGAATTTTTGTAAATAATGAACAAAGTGGCTTATAAAAGAATAGCTAAGTACAAATAAGACAAAACTCTTATCTTCTTCCTCCTCCCTCATGCGGCTGAACTATGGAAGCTCCTCTTTCAAGTTTTTCAAGCTTTGTAACAAGAATGTGAAGGAGAATCAAGCCGATCAGTCGATACAAAATGGCAAGCCTGGATCCCAATACTTGATTCTGCAGATTAGAATTTAGTTTCTCACTTTCTTTTGCCATAGCTATGAAACCCACTTGATGAAATTTATGGATTTGATGCTTTTGATGATGGATTCTTATTCTTTGATGTCTAATGACTAATTATCATGAGGAAATTTTCATTTTTATTGTGATTTAGTGCTAAACTAAAACCTA
Organism: Erythroxylum tenue; assembly: GCA_027568955.1. Classification (NCBI taxonomy): domain Eukaryota; kingdom Viridiplantae; phylum Streptophyta; class Magnoliopsida; order Malpighiales; family Erythroxylaceae; genus Erythroxylum; species Erythroxylum tenue. The sequence continues at coordinate 23,198,292 of JAOSBM010000006.1, forward strand.
GGGTTTTGGAGTTCAAAGCTGCCAAGGGAGGCAGATTTGTAGGTCCTTATTATACATTTTTTTGAGCTGTTTAACGTGTGAATTTGGAGAAACTCAAAATTTGGAAGTTGTAGATACAGTTTTCTACTGTATCCCTAATTTTTTTTTTGAATTTAGGGTGATCCAAACAAATGAGATTAAGTCCCGAATTGAAATTGGTTCAAAATACCAGCAGGATTACAACACGAAATAAAAGTTAATTGTTTAAGGACTTTAGAGTCAGAATTGGATGATGAGTTCTTATTATTAAATGCTCGAAAATGTGTTATCTAATTTTTGTACAAAGGGAAAGATAATTGGATGAGTATTGGCTAAATAAGTGAAGGGTGTTACTGTCCTTAGTGACACAGAAGAGAACAGAAACATGACAACTTTATAAAAATCACAATAATTCCAAATTACATCATTTTTTAGCCATCTTTGGATATGTGATAGCCATAGGAGTCTATTGAAAATGTCAATTTGAATCACCTCAATTGGATTAGAAATGAATAAGTTATAATGATTTTATTCAGGAAGGGTCCAACTCATGACAGAATATTAAGGCTGACTATAAATGGGATATTTGGAAGCCTTAATGATTGAATTAGAAAATGGTCATAAAAGAAAAAATGTGAATTTATGTGTTAAATAGAGGTATGAAAATTTTAAAAAAACATTGGACCTATGTAGAAAAAGTTATGCCTTTGCGAATGAGACTTGTATTGAATAGGTTCAAGTAAGATTAGGTTAATCAAGACATAAAGAATCAAGTATTCGGAATTGTGAGCTAAATTTGGATATAATGAAGTCCAAGACTCCTAATTTCAAGGGAAAATCTGGCTTAAAACCAATTTGACCATTATAGAACATGATGTGTGTTAAGAAATGAGATTTATGTAAGAATGACTAATGCGGGTATATGTAATTTTTATGCATGTTTCCCAATTGCTTGTGAAAGCAGACGAGGAATAGAACTAGAAGTCATACCTAGTACCTCTCAAGTTCAAGAAAATTAGAAAAGAGATCAGAACCACTGAGATAGTCAAGGTGAGTATAATAATGCTACTATACTTGTGTAGTAATCTTTTTGTTTAAAATCTTGCGGCTTGTTGAATTGTTCTCGAATTTGTATGATTTATTTGATATATGACTCCATGTGATTGAGTCTAGCATGTTGTATGCCAGATTGACCAGATGATATTCATATTCTTTGCATCTTCTGATTCCCTTGTTATGCTGAACCTATTAATTGCAATTCTTTGATGAATCATGTTTTTCTTATTTGCCATGATTAATGAGTTCCAGGATACCCAGTTGATGGAGTATATTATCAGACCATGTCCATATAGTTAACCCGCTGGTGATGGGTTAGATTCGGGTCCTACTTGGAGAGGGCAGGCTTTCAGGGGCAGGGTTAGGTCAACCTTGTTTAGAATCAGAAAAGGGGAGATACGTCGTACTAACATGCCTCTGTCTCTTCCTAAAAAATTCAGAAAATCAGAAATTGGAAATGAGAAAGCTCAGAATTAGAAATCATGTAGAACTCTATCAAAGAAAGAACCCATAATTCAGAAAGAACCCAAAACTCAGAAAAGAACCCAAAACTTAGAACCCATAAAAGAATTCAGAAACCAGATTCATTTTTATAATAGAACAATTCATAATGAGATTTATTATTGATACT
>JAOSBM010000006.1:23212570-23223486 GCA_027568955.1 Erythroxylum tenue
AGACCATCCCCAAGGATAAGTGCAATAGCTATAAAGACCTGCAAACAGCATAGTGTAAAGAAACAGCTCAGCAATCACATAAGAAATGGCAATTGACATTTAGTGAGGCACCAAGTCATAAACATATTTTTAAACCAATAGGGGAGAAAGATGTAATTGTTGGCATAGATTCAGAGATTTGGCGAGGAGAAAGAATCATTGTTTTTTCTCTTTTAAGTGACAAAATAATCATCTTTTAGGGGCAACATAGTTTTCAAAATGCTTTCTTTGTTTTGGTACTCATCATCTAAAAGCTGAGGTTACGTATGTTACATCAGATAATTCACCATGCCTTATATCCATAGAGACCCTTAAAATCACTGCCACCGAGGCCAGCTGGATACCAGTCCCCAGCATGTTTGGAAATGAATGGCCAGAGAAAACCCCAGGAGATGATAGCTCCGAGAAGAACTGAACAGTTGACTATGTGAGGACAAATAAGACCACATCCCACATATGTTGGACTAAAGTCGAAATAAAACCTGCACAAGAGAAATCATGCAGCCAGATGAATCATCATAAAAAGCAGATGAAAAGGCAATGGCACAGATGATATGATGCAGAAATAAGATGGGATCTGTGAATTCAAAACAAAGTAGGACAATGAAATAACTTGACACATTCATTATCTAAAACAGACATTTGCATGAAGCATGTTTTGATTGATTAGTTTAACTTCTTTTCATAGTAATCAACTCATTGGTATAATTAATTTTCATATATGGAATTTCATTAATCTACCAAGATCAAAAACCAAAGAACATAAGCAGTTAGGACAAACATAATCACTATTGGTTATTGTGCCCCTGATAACATGTTCCTATGAGAAAACATGCCAAAATGAAGTTTGATCTATGGGCCTCCAAAAGCAGTTTCAAACACATCACTTCAACACGATAACAAACATAATTTTTCTTTACTCAGAAAACTAAACATGATCTTACGTGTGTTTGAATAGGGCCAGACCGAGGGTGGGAAAGTTATCAAATCCACATGAATCTCCAATGCCACTAAAGAACCACTTAAAACAGCTCCAAACTAAACTTATGCTTAAGTATTTCCCCAGACACTTGACTTGCTTCCTGCAGACAAGTCATATATAAAACATATTATATGGAATTACTATTTTTAGCTCTGTACTTTCAGTATGAGAACTTAGTCAACCACAATGTCAAAAAACTACAAAAATTTGAAAAACAAATTAATATTGTTTCTAAAAATATTAAATTAAAAAAAACAAGAAAATAAGAACACAAAAGTTCAAATGACACCTAAAGATCAGAAGCTCAACCAAAAGTTCCTTTGATAATTGACGAGTTGCTAATGTGCTCAATAACAAATTATGGAATCAAACCTCCCATTGTAGAGGCAGAGGTATTTTCAATGTTCCTCGTGGACAATAAACTACTTAACAAAGAGTTTAAACAAGTGGTACAAAGGTATAATAATTAAGGATCTAATATGAATTTACTGCGCAAGCTCAGCTCCAGCATTGGTGTGAAAGCTATTAATCAACATCGCGGTGGCTGTGCCACTTGGGTAAGTAAGCTTGTAATCCATCACCATAACCTTACAATTGAAATACACACAGACACGTCAAAAAAGAAAGCCATGATCAATTAGTTTACATCAACTAAACACAACACACGTCTGACTTGAAATTAGCTTCAAAACAACATATATACACACACCTTACGAAGGGGAACAAGACTGAAGAGTCCAAGAAAACTGACAACAAAAAGAAAACCAATCATCCATCCCAATCCAGGGTTTTTAACATCTTCTGCCCTATTCCCTCTGTAATCTGCCCCTATCAAATTGTACGTTTTCTCATCCATTGCTATCATGGACGATCCAAACCCTCCTGTTTTATTATCAATCAAGATATATGAATTAATATAAACTCCAAATACAAAAGGTAACAAAAATTTGATGATAAAAGCCACAAAAGTTTTTGTAGTTTTAACACCAAGACCGACCACTAAAGGCGAGGCCGTAGCAAGCGACGACGCAGGTCTGAATGACGGTGTTCTCTTGTTTGGTGAAGGGAGCAACTCTAATCCCAAACCTCCATAACAACTCCGTCCACGACTTCACTAAGAAGAATCCCAGTAGACCCGCGGCTACGTTCAAGGACGGGATGATCCCCACCGTTAAATTGAGTTTGTGTGTGATGATGCAGAACAGAACCCCCAGCATCGCACTCACGACCAGCCCTCTGATAGTAATTTGGTCCTTCCATTCTGGAACAACCTCCTCCTCCCCCTCCTCCTTCCCAAACACGGCCTCGATTTTCTGGGATTCATCTAACAGCAACGGTTCTGATATCTCCCTCCTCATGCTTCTATCTTGATGGAGTCAAACGTTGTACTGTGAGGGATGGATTTTGATAGAGTGCGGGCGAGGTGTTGGATTATTAAAGAAGACGCCTTGAATACTAGTTGCCCACGTGTTCTGACACTATTGGTGTTGTTGGTTTGCCGCAACAGTTCTTAGGTTGCTTGCCAAACATATCTCCGACGTCGGAGTAGTAAAATTATAAACAGAGGTGTACTTTTGTCCATTTGCGGCCCATCAGGCACAATGCCGATAATATCCATGTTGTCGGTGACGAAGCAATTAGTGGCCTTAGGCCACATGGCTTATTATTATTATTTTTAATTGTTTGACCATAGCTGATAATTATATTTGATAATTAATGAGTTGGCAAATTAAACTCGAACAGCTAATTTTGAAAATTTTCTAAAGGAATAAATTATTATATTCAAAATTTAGTACAAATTAGTCAAAGAGATAGAAATAGATAGAGCTAGAGATAGAGATATTAATTTTATTATTTAAATTTAATATTTTTAATTTTAATTTTTAAAGTTGAATTAATATCAAATTTAAGTCAGAATATACAAAGTTATTATCTCATTATATATGTCTTCCTTAACCTTTGAAAGTAAATATAAAGATAACTAAAAAGATCGAGTAAATTGCACCGGCGAGAAATTGAGGAACACCCAATAGGATGCCTTTGCTTTAAATGATGATGTTGAATTATTTTGTTCTATCTAAATTCTTATGAGAATATTCCAAGAAATATCAAGATATAATACTCATGTCCGTATAAAAAAAATTAATCATGTCCTTATAAGTCATTTTACACATAAACAACTAATAATACGAAATAATTAATTTTATCAAATATCTTTAAATAAACAGATGATATATTTGCTAGTCAAATTAACTATATTAATTCATTGTCAGTTAACAGCTGATAGAATCAACTAACAGCTAATATAATCCGTTGATTGTCAAACAGAGCTATAGTTTAATGTTTTTAAATTTATATGAATCAACTTATTAATTGACAAATTTTCAACCTTTTCAAAGTTTCATCAATTAAATGATAATATGTTTTTATCTTTTAGGTAAAAGTATAGATTTTTTATAGTTTAAAATTTTTTAGAAATTTAGAAAATTCCTTTCAGTTTTAAATTTTTAAAAGAAACTATTGCTCTTAAATTTTGGTTAAAAATAACGATGATATATAACGGCATAAATATCACATGTGCATTTATCAAATTTTATTTATATGAAAATCTAATTTAACTCTTAAACTTGAATAAAATAATTTATTATAATTATTTTTAATTATTAATTTAAATCGAGTTTAATTAATTTAAGAGGAATTTAATAGATGAGTTAGATTACTATCTTGGTAACATTTAATTGATCCATATATAATGTTCATATCAAATATGTTTCACCGCTAATTCTAAGTAAAGTCTAACAAAAAGATTATTTCTAAAAGATTGGAAAGTAAGAATTTTTTTGTAGAAAATTTTAAAGATCAAGAATATTTCTAAAGTTTCTTAAACAACAAATGAGCTTCATATCTTTTACTCTTATTTTTATATGATAACTATTAGTATTAATGTGAAATCTATATGATACACATGGATGCCACGTCTAAAATCAGGCAAAATTTTTTTTAAAAAAAAGTCTTAATTATTTATGACTTACCCTCCATAAATTCTTAGTCACCCAAATTCAATCTCTTCAATGCTCCAACATTTCCTACTCTTCGACATATTCTTTCTTTATCATTTTCGTCTCCTTTGAATTAGATTAGCCCATCCCCAATGTTGGTGTGGCTCTCCAAAATTTTCAAATTTACCCAATGTCAACTAGCATTTCTAGCTTAGCAAGCTATTCTTCTTCATCTTCCATCATTTGCTTGGCTTCAGTTGTTTTGTTCTTGAGTTTGAATATAAGGTTATTGATTTAGTAAATCTAAAAATTCTTATTATAATTGATAATTTAATTATTTTATTTATAATAATTGGTAATTTTTATAATTGACTACCAATTGAATAAAGTTAAATTGGTTAAAAGTTAAAAGTTAGCTTTTTATATCTACAAATGCTCTTCATTTAGCATATTGGTTATCATAATTAATAGGACTCCAAGTTATGAATCTTCCCTTTATACCTTCATATATTTAGGTATTCCTATCTCCATAAAAGGACCTATTCAAGCATACTTCTAACCTTTGATTGAAAGAATCAAGCAAATAATTAACAATTGGTGCAATGGAAGTTTATCCCTTACAGAGAGAACACAGTTGATTAACTATGTTATTAACAGCTTGCATGTTTACTAAGGTTCCCATATGATGTTCCAAAGAATTTGATCAAAACCTTGGAACAAATGGTAAGGAATTTCTTATAGTTAGGTGATACTACAAGAAGATTAATGGCAAGAGTTAAATAGGCAAACATTTTCTTACTTAGAAAAGAAGGACGTTTAGGCATTAACTCTATTATAATTACTAATAAAGTCTTATTGATCGAACGAAATTGGAGAATTCTAATAGATAAGCAAGATCCTTAGGTGAGATGGATTCATGCTCGATATATAAAGCACGTATAAAGTTTTGGAATATTAAATCTAACAGTTGTACATCTTGGACCATGTTGCACATTTTCAGGTTGAGGAAACTAATCAAGATGGAAATTAAGCACAACATGGGTAATGCATCCAACATTAACTTCTAAAATGTCAACTGAAGTAATAGGGATCCTCTCTCCTCTGTTAATAAGTTCAATTTCCTTAGGAATTCGATTCCGAACAATGCTTCCATTAGTGATGTTCTAGTTAATAACCAATTCAATATTAGTGATATGGATTAGTCAAAGATAGTAGTTATTTTATCCAATCCTTTTATTAATCCTAGAAAGGAAGGCTCCATTCATTGGCTTAGCACTCCTTCTACCACTTTAACAATCAGTCTTATAGACTAAAGGAAACCACAAGATTCCATACTATATGTTGTGTAACTATGATCCTGAGTCTATCAACCATTTTTCTTTCGACGTAACTTCTCAATTGGCATTGGAAAGAAATTTTGAGGTTCTGCAATATATTTTCAGTACCTAATGATTAGTTAGAGATAACCAGTCGGATACTTTAGAGAAGTAATATAGGCGAAGGAGATTCCGTCATTCTTAAAATTGCAATTGGTAGCTTGGTATATGTTATATGGAGAGAAAAGAACTTGATAATTTTTAACATAAGGCCTTATAATAACAACACCTATTGTTTGAACTGAAGAGCTTGATAAAAGAGCAATTGATTTTATATTAGAGAATTTATTGATCCTCTTACAAAATCTCTACATAATAACATTTAACGGGTATGGAGTGCAACAATAGAGCTTGAAGTAGAAGTTTTATTAGAGGAGATGAAACTTAACTTCCTTGACTTCCTATGTCCATTGTTACTTTGAATTCAGTTGTCAATCTTCATGAACTTTGCTTGTTAGCCTTGTATAAGATTTAGCTATCATTTATATCTACTTTTTAAGTTCTCATTTATTTAATATATTTAACTTCTCAAAAAAGAAAAAGAAGAGATTATAGTAACAAATCTTATATGAGCAAAGTTAAATGAAGATCGAGTTGGATCTTAAGTTGAAACTTAGTTGAGTTGGTTAATATGTCGATAATAAGGAAAACCTAAAGAAATTAGGCAAAACTTACAGAGATGTGAAGCAACCATATCGAAGTATTCATGGTTGTATTTAGGCTTGGCACAATAGCTCAGGCCCAGTTTGACTCGAAGCCACTGGGCTTAGTTTGAGTTTAAAGAAATTCAAGCCAAGTTCATGTTTTTTCTAAAAAAATTTAGGCTTCTAGTTAGCCTTAGGCATTTGACCTGACCCTGAGCTTGACTATTTATAAATAAAAAAAACATAGTTAGATGCTTCCTCCTTTTTTTCTCATCTGCCATTACAACTTGCTAACTACCACTTACTTAGCTTTAACTTACTCATCTGCTTCTTTCCCTCACTTTTACTATGCTTTTCACTTCTTTTTCATTTGCTTCCTTATGTTTGTTATTCACTTCTTTGTCATTTTATAGTGCTACCATTAGTTACATCCCATCCCACTATCCCACACTAGGCTTGACTCTCCCTTTATTTGAAATTTTGAGTTTATGGCCTTATGTTGTTAATCTCGCAAGTCTTACCAAAAACTCTACTATTGAGTTTGAGTTTTAAGTTATAGATATTGTTTAATTTAGTGTTGTGGCTTTTTTGGTTGATTTGGAGTTGTGGCTTTTATTGGAGATGCTTTAGAGTTAAAGAGTGGAGCTTGAGAATTGTTAGGAAATTCGTAGGAGTTTTATCTTTTGATTTTGTTAATTAAAATATGCTTCGTGGTTAAACTCTTTTCTATATTTAGGCAGAAGAAAACCATAGTGATTATTTTTGTATTGATTGATTTAATTTGATTTAAGATATATAATATATTTATGTGAACTATTTTTGATTGATCCTAATGTTGATTTATTCATACCATTATCTCAATTTTTGTGTGGATAACTTAAGAGAACCTTCTTATTAATAGATCGAGGCTTAAGAAGAGAGGGTTAAACAGGTGCTTAAGAAAGACTTACTTGATCTTTTTGGTGTTATAGTTAAACCTTTTCGTAGGATTTCATGTAGATTAGTGCATTCAAAAGGATGTTAACAATGACAAAGATACGTGTTAACCAATCAGAAAGTTAAAAAAAAATGTAACTTAAAAGAGTGCAATTTTAGTGTCTAAGATATCCTGTCATCCAAAAAATATATCTAATCTAGATTAATTGAATCATGAAGTCAAAAGTACCATTAAGGAAAATATTGCTCTAAATATAACTATTTAATTGAATTATCTTTTACCAAATTGTCGTATTATCCATTTCCTTTGCTATTATATAGGTCTTAGTTTTATTTTCTAATTTATTATTTAAAATTGATAAATTTATCTTTTATTAATTATATTGTTTACCAAAGATAAGTGCACTTTCCTAATTAGTGAATTATAACTTTGTATTAGGAAAAACTTTAGTTACATGCACACATATATGTAAATCATGCTCACCAAATTTTTGGTGCCATTATCGGGAAGAATTTGATTTTAGGAAATCTATTAAATATTTTTCTAGTCTTGTATATTGGTTTTCTTATTTTATTTTCTTATTTTTTTCTTTATATATTTTCTCTTTTTTTTACTTACTCTAATTTTAAAGGTAATTGTGGTATGTGATGAGAAACCGACAATTCATATTTCTCAAAAAAAGGACAAGAACTTGAAAGAATATTACATCAAAATTTAAGGGAATGGACTAAACAAGAACTTAGAGAACTAGAAGTTCAATTTAAAAATATGGAAGGAGAATATAGATAAATTATAAAATATGCTACTCATAGGGACACAATTGATTATTACAAGGTAAAAAATAAATGCTTATTATTTTGAGATCAAGTTCAATGAAATACATATGTTGCAATAGAATGTGCAATATCATGATTACTTGATAAAGATCGTAATGTATATATCACCAAATTTTTGGAGATGTACAACATATTCAAGATTAATAGACAAGTGAAGATGCTGATAAGTTAAGGGTATTTACATTCACATTGAGTAATCAGGTGAAACAAGAGTTAAAAGAATTACTGAGTGCATTTACTACCATTTGGGAAAGTACTGCAAATAAATTCCTTGCCAAATACTTTCCATCATCTAAGACAACAAAGTTAAAGAATGATATTTCTTATTTCTAACAATTCGATAATGATACTTTTATATGAAACATGAAAGAGATACAGTGATCTACTGAGAAAATGCTCACACCATAGCCTTCTAATTTGGATACAAGAAAAGACCTTCTATAATGGTCTAATAAACTCTTTAAGGTAGATTATAGACATTATAGTAGGTGGAACATATTATAATAAGACTCATAAGATTGTATTAATAGTTGGTAGAAAAGATGACAATAAATAACTTCTAGTGGTAGTCAAGAAGGATTAGAGCTAACATATTAATAGGAATCCATAATGTACACGGCATGATTGCATTAACAACGTTGATAGAGTTGATAAAGAGAAAATTAGACAACTTAATCTTATTGTTAAGAATAACTCAAGTTATAAGCTATAAATTTTGTAGGGAGAACACTAAGGCATAAAGTGCCAAGTTGGAAATCCCATAACTAAGTCATTGAAACAAGTTAATTTTAAGAAAAAATTTTACAGGTAAAGCAACCTCTATAGTAAGAATTGTAATTTTGGGTGGAGAAATCTTCCAAATTTCTCCTAAAATAATCAATAAGCTCAAACCACTAAGTTTTTAACAACCTATCTAGAAAGATAAGCATTTGAGTCTTGAGCATATAATGAGAGACTCTGTGAAAGCAACCAATTTTTGATTCCAAAATCATATAGCTTTAATGAGAAACCTCGAAGTTTAAATAGGTCAACTAACAAAGGTAATAATGGAGAGACTATAAGGCACCTTTTCTAAAGACACAGTACCTATCCTTAGGGAACATATGAAAGAGGTTGTCCTAAAGGGCGAGGAGTTGACCAAAACAAGAAGGAAGAAGTGGGCAAGGTAAGGACATTGTTTAATAAGTATCAATTAAAAATTCCTTACCTCACAAAATTAATCCAGTTAATTATGAAAGAAAAAACTAGTACTCAGGAGGAGTGTGAAGAGGAGTCATAAGAGGAGGATCCAAAAGAAGAAGGTCCAAAAAAGGAGGACCCTAAAGAGGAAATTGTCAACACAAATCATATGAAGGTAGCATTGAAATCCTCCAAGACATCATATTGCCAAAGCTAGGCTTCAAAGGAATTGTTAACATTTCATAAATAACTAGTTATGTTTATATTAAAGAGGGATAAGCAAATTTAGAAGCAAATATTAATCTGATGTCTTATGCTATATTAAAAAGATTGGGATAAGTGAACCAAAACTTAATAAGAGAGTAATTTATTAAGTTGATAATTCAATAAAAAGTCTTAAAGGTGTTAAAGAGAATGTAATGGTAAAAATTGATAGGTTCATATTCCAAATAGATTAATATATTATATATGTTGAACAAGATGAGAAAAAGTAACTAACCCTACATAGACCTTTTCTAGTCACAACAAGTTCAATAATTAATATTAGGGAATGTAAGTTGATACTTAGGGTTAAAGGTAAAGAACTTTATTTTTTCAAATGATGAGATAATATTTATACTTATTAAAGACTCAAGACAAGCTAATTGTTCAAGTATTATATAGAAAATCATTAAGGAAAATTTAAAGGGCTAAGAAAAGTGAGAATGGAGGTAAGAGTAAAGAAGAAGGTTAAGACGAGAGATGATGACCCATTAAATGGCACTTTGCATTATTGTGTTAAAGAGGAGAGTAACTATAATGCTTTGACAATTACTCAAGATTGAGGAAAGAATTCAACTAAAAGATTTATAAAGAAGCACATGTTAGGAGGTAACCTAATAATAAGTTTAAAAACCTTTTAATTTTATTTATATTTATTTTTGGCATTATGGAGCAATAATTTTGATATTTGTTAGACATTTAATATAGATTCACTTTTATTAGACTGCTTGTCATGTTTATATCTTGTTATATTTATTTCTATTTTGTGTTTTGTGTTTTCATATTTATGTTTTTAATATTAAGGATGCAAAAGGAGGTATATACAACTTTAAGGTGAAACTTTGAAGAATACTGGAGATGAAATATCAAAGCAACAATATTAGCCCCAGAATTTTTTTTTTATTTAATTAAGCATGATTAGGTTTAAGCATGATTAGATTGAATTAAGTGACATTAATTAGTTAAGTATCATTAATTAGTTAGGTGACATGAGTTAAATGAAATTAATGTGTTAGTTGGTTAGTTGGGCTTAAAGTTTAAATTGGGCCTAGGTGGATTTAAGTAAAAGGAGAAGAGAAGGTTGTCTTATAAGTCATTGGGCTCAAATGGGTTTGGGCTTAAGTGACTAAGGAGGTATAAAAGGAGGGGAATAAGTGAATTAGTAGAGAAGAAGAGAGAAGAGTCGAAAATTAAGAGGGAGAAGAAGAGAAGTCGTGGAAGTGGGGGAGAAAAGAAGAAGAAAGAGAGTCGAAGGCTAGGGTTTTGTGATTTCCAAAAGATTAAGAGCTTGTCTGGAGAAACTTCAAGGAGAAAAAGGGTAGAGGAAGACTTAAGCTTCATTTTAAACCAAGGAATCACTTGGTTGGGTGGAGATTTAAGGTAAGTCTTGATTTCAAAGTTGAGTTTTGGTTGGGTTTTGAGTTAGAAAGATTAGAAAGTAGATGAGTTTAGTGATTTTCAAGTTAATTTCATGAAATGAGTCATGAGGATTTTCAATTGAAGTTATGTTGATTTGGAATTTTGTTATTCTTGAAGAAAGTCAAGAGGGGCAAGAAAGAGGAGAAGATCAAGGAGGGGATCATTTATAAGCAAGGATTTAAGCAAGATTTCAGGTGGGTTTCATTTTTATCTTTATGTTAATAAGTAATTAATGCTATTTCAA
>JAOSBM010000006.1:23284922-23296597 GCA_027568955.1 Erythroxylum tenue
AATAATCCTAAGATAATGCTATCTAATCAATATAATCTGATTACAATCAGATTATCACAATATTATGTGATAATATCATATATTGACCACACTCCTCCTCAAGTTGGATCATAGATATCAATCATGTCTAACTTGCCAATACATTCTTCAAATACTTGTCTTTAAGTCCTTTGGTAAATACATCTGCTGTCTGCTTCTTCGTTGGTACATAAGTTAGGCGTATTGTTCCATTTGCTATCTTTTGCTTGATAAAATGTTGATCAACTTCAACATATTTTGTTCTCTAATGGTGGACTGGATTGTGTGCCATGCTTAGGGCTGCCTTATTATCACAATAATGCTTTATAGGTGACTCAAAATTGATTTCCTATTCTATCAGCACTCTTTTTAACCAGAGACTTTCACAAATTCCTTTTGCAACTGCTCTAAGTTCAGCTTTTGCACTACTCTTGGCTACCATCTTTTGCTTCTTACTTTGCCACGTGACTAAATTTCCCCACACGAAGGTGCAATATGCAGTAGTTGATCGTCTATCCTTCTCTGAACTTGCACAATCTGAATCAGTATATATTTCCATTGTTCTTTGATCTCCCTTTTTGAATAATAATCCTTTCCCAGGAGTACCCTTTAAATACCATAAGATCTTATAAGCTGCCTCAAAATGCTTACTCTTTGGCGCATGCATGTAGCGACTTATAACACGTACAACGAAGATAAAAAAAGCTTGTATGATATTACCTCTCATAGTAGCATTGGCAACTGCACTTGTCTTTTGTTGGTGGCTATCATTTTGGAGATTTTTTAGTATTTCCAATAATTTCCCTTGTGAAATATTCGGCTTACCAGCTTGTTTCTGACTAGCTTCAGATTTTTCTATTCGCCCTTCACTGGATACTTGATAGCCTCGGTTTTTTCCTTTTCTTGGTATCCAATCTGGAGGCTTTCCATGAATGTCCCAGCATGTGTCTTTGGTGTGACCACTTTGTTTGTAGTGATCACACCTCTTCTGACCCTTCTTACTGGATTCACCACGGGACACCAATGTAGATGCTTCAATAGTAGGAATTGGAGACAAATTTTGTTCTTCTTTTGACTCTTCTTTTAGCATAAATTTCCTCCTTGCTGCTTCCCTTCTAACTTAAGAAAAAACTTCTTTAGCTATTGGTAGGGGAACTCTTAAGGATTCTGCCATGGACATCATCCCGTTTTTTGTTGAGACCAGCCAAAAATTCGAAAACTCTTTCCTTTTCAATTTTCTGGTTGTACATCACAGCATCTTCCTTGCACCTCCATTCTTCGTCCGACTAAAGGTCAAGTTCTTGCCATAATGCTACCATTTCTACCTAATATTTTGTAACTTCTCTGTCACCTTGCTTCATTTGCCACAACTTTGTTTTTATCTTGTAGATTCGCAATGCATCCTCTCCGTTAGAGTATGATTGTCGCACCCCTTACCTTATCTCTCAAGCGGTTGGCAAAAACATGAAGGTATGTTTGATCGACGGTATCATGGCGTTGATAAGCCACGACGAGACCATTAAGTTGTCTACCTCCCACTGTCGCACAGCTTGCGAGTTCGTTGGGTCTAGAACGTTTCCATCTCCGGAGATAAAACTCTGCTTCCCGCATCCTCCAATGGCGAGTTTCATAGCTTGAGCGCACTCTCGATAGTTTGTTCTATTTAGTTTGTTCGAGACAATGACAACCGAAGCTCCTTCAAGACCAGAGGTCATCGACGACTGACCTGCAGTCTAGCTTGGATTTACCGTGGAGGATCCCTCAAGATTGGAAGCCATTTCTTGACTTGCTGGAGTCGACTCCTCGGTTTCACTATCTCTTTCACGGGGCTCTGATACCATGTGAATAAGAGTTGTTTTGCTCTATATCTATTCCTTAGAGAATGTAGTACATATATACATGAATAGGAGATACCGAAAACTAGGATAGAGAATCTATATAGAAACAGAAATAATCCTAAGATAATGCTATCTAATCAATATAATCTGATTACAATCAGATTATCACAATATTATGTGATAATATCGTATATTGACCACAAATGGTCTTGTAGGTTCTATCTTTGATAGTTATGATCCATGGTAATAGTATGGACAGTTGTCTTTGTAATATCTTTGTTGGAATGATTGTAAAAATGGCCATGAATGGATGCATGAGGAATATTAGTTAATTTTCAATATCTAGGAATTAATTTTGCTAAGTACGTCCGTGCAGTCATCTTTGGCATGAGATGATGTTGATTTGATTCAAGTAAGGATCGAATCTTTGAGACTGAATATATGCATAATGCTGCATCTTTTTCATCTATCATCTCATTTGTCTTGAATTTCATTGCAATGTCACAAGTTCCTCATTATTAGGATTTTTCATCTAAATATTATTGAGAACCTTGACGGTGGCGATACATGAAATAGTAGTTCCTAAAAGAATGAGATAGAAATGTAACTCTTGGAGAGTAGAGGATTAACTTGTGGACACATAAGTGAGATGCTGACTCAGACTGGGGAGTTCTGGAGATGCCTCCTTTAGTCTATGGGTCTTGATGGAAATATGGAAGCAGAGGAGAGGGGAGTTTTCATAGACAATGGCTTTGGCGAGGAGCATAGCCACTTTGTTCTTGGTGATTGAATTGGGGAGTAGATATTCATAGCAACTGGTGCAGAAAGTGGAGAGGGATGCTAGTCTTTCTTCAGGTGGATATGGGCTTTAACAGCCGGACAGCTTGTTTTATGTTGGGTGATGGGGTGTGGTGATTGTTTGGGTCTTAAAAGAACAGAGGAAGAACTTTTTGTCAGTGCCAGCTGGGTGACTGGATAATGGATCAGTAGGTAGGGAGGGAGGGTCTGGAGCATTATTCGGGATTGTCTAGTGGAAAAGAAGCTTGTGGGTAGTGTGAGAAGTCCGATTAGGCAGAGATTTTCTATCTGGGTTTCTTTTTCCATGAAGATTTGATTTGTGGGCTTCAGGTGTGATGTGGCTGCACAAATGTTAGTTCTCCAGAGAAATGATTGTCTATGTTAGGAAGATATTGCAGGTACTAACTTGATGTGGACTATATTGAGTTCCCATTATAATGTAGCAATTTTGCATATCATCATCTATTTCTCACACGCTGCATATTGGCCAATCTGTTTGAGGCAAATCTGTAAGGTGGAAGCAGTTGTCTACAAGTCAAATTAGCATTTCCTCAAATTTAAGTTTTACTTCTCCTGAATTTGATTATCCTGATTGGTCATTCCTACAATAGGGAGCAAAATTTCAGGTTCAAACCTTGTAGTTTGCTGACCTTAATGACCTAACCTTCTTATTATACATTTCATTTTTTCAGCTGGACTTTTTCAAATATATGCCTGTAAAGTTGCAAGTAGACATGGGTAGCAACCAGAAAACCAACCTTCCCAGATCACCTGAATAAATTCCATTCATTTTATATTTTATTTCTTTTTAGTTTTACAAAATTCTCTTTTGATGAGTAAGCATTCTTTGTAAGTTAGTTACCATATCGCACCACAAGTACTTGATAGCGCATATCCACTATCTTTAACCAATTTGTATCGACACGTCCACACTGTTGAAGCCATTGAGGTTGTGGGAGTTGATTACATATCTAGAATTTTTAACAGTAAAGTATCAAGGATACTGATGGTGGATATTACAATATTTTTTAACTAGGGCATAGATGAATTCAAATAATTCCAGGTTGGAATTTGATGCTCATAAACCTTATCATCCACCAATGTTTAAGAAAGATAATGTGAAGCTTGAAATATCGTGTTGCTGCATGCTTATATCCTTTTATTCAGTTTTATTGTTGACTTTGTTTCTCCTCAAGTTTCCCCAAGATACATGTAGGATATTGATCGCTAATTAATAGCCCATTCTTTTGGTTTTCTGTATTTGATCTAAGATGGATTTCAGAATACAAATATTGCCTATTTATTTGAGTAGGTTAAGCATTTAGCGTCTTTACCACCAACTGAATGCTGTTGTGCCTGATTATTTTCTTAGGTCAAAAAAGTTATGGCTTGATGGGTTT
Organism: Erythroxylum tenue; assembly: GCA_027568955.1. Lineage (NCBI taxonomy): Eukaryota > Viridiplantae > Streptophyta > Magnoliopsida > Malpighiales > Erythroxylaceae > Erythroxylum > Erythroxylum tenue. The sequence goes on from JAOSBM010000006.1 coordinate 23,288,977, forward strand.
CTGAAACTGAACTCAGTTTTAACTGCAAAAGAGCTGGCAGATCTCCAAGAAGTAATGCGGGATAAGGAATTGAATCTGAGGACAGATATTTATGAGATTCTTTTGCAGGATGAGATTGAATCATGAAAATTGTTTGCTTTTGTATTGACAAAGTTTAACTTCAACTATGCTTGTAGAGGCATCTGCAAAAGACTATACAGTCTCATATGCAAATGTCATGGCTGTACATGCTTCACGCGTGCATCTTTGATGTATAATACATTTTAGACCTTCAGTGTTCTGTAAAGCAAAAGGATTTAGATTCAATACGGGCAGACAATATCGTAATGAATTACGGTAGGCGATAAATAGAGCTGCGACTGTGATGCGACCAAAAGCTAACTACCCCATGTCCTAGTATGGTGTCGTTGGTTCTGAGAACGAAACTTGAATTTGCTTTTGCTATTCGTGAACTTCAACTCGTTTCCAAAAGGTAGTTTCTAAATAGATTTGCAAGAAAATGTTAGGGGTACTACTTGCTAGTATGAAACCCCTCATTTTTAGTCCTACTCGTCATGATTAAACTATTTTATGTTGATGTCCACTTGAAATTAATGGTTTGTTTACACTAACGTACTCGGTGTCGGTATTCCAATAGTTTTTTAAGAATCTCTACAGTAGAGGGTGATAAAATAAATTACTTCCGACTAAGAACTGCAGCGGTAACTTTAGTAACTGCATATCCAATAAACACAAACCGTATGTAATGGGAAAAGTGATACAAAACATTACAAAAACAAATGGAAGTAACGTGATTAAGATTTATAATCTCCAAGCGAATGTAGGTGAACTGATGCACATCGAATACGATAACAAACATATTTTGAAAGGGCAACAAAATAAGCTCAGGACAATAATTTCCCTATGGAGACATCTAATAGTGTTTACAGAAATCCTTCAACTAACAAATGACATGCAACAATTTATCGCATTTTCCTAAAAAAATACTTCCCTTCTATACGTTACAAGTGATCAGCAGAACTAAACTAGCAGTTACAGGTTTCCACTTTAGTCATCACCAGGCATCGCCCAAGGCAGAGGCAGTATATTGTCATATTTTAAATCATACACACGTTATGTATGGAGTCAAGGAACCTATTTGGTACTCACAATGCTGAAAGCTCAACTTCCTGGTTGCAAGGTCGATATGCCACAAAAGTGCCATCATTTGAGAAGGATCCAGGGTTGAAACAGGTAATTCCAGTATACTTGAATGCCTTCTGTTCACTGTTATCAGCCAAAACTATCTGCATATGGATATCAATTAAATGTCAATTTTCTGATTTACGAATGTAACCCATTACTTTCAAAATGTGAAATGAAATCACGGATTAGAACAGAATTAGTGACCTGAAACAACTGAAATCCCTTCAATTTTAAAAGCCAAGATAGAAATGAATGCTGATTATCCAGAGACTTAACTCACGTGTTTTAGCATTCATTAAGACAACAGAGTAAAACATACTATCTTTAGAATCCAACTATTCTCCTTTTTTCTTTCAAGTCATGTATACGAGTATATACTCGTGTAACTGTTTGGTGTATGCAGATTTCCAGAAGTAAATGACAGAAGTGGTACCACATGTGGAGATGGATAAAGATGAAGACTGTGATCATAGTTCCAGATAATTGGTTGAGAAATAAGAGGCAATGGGCAAAGATGACTTTGATGTGTTATAGTAGCAACAAGCTGCAAAACAAATTCAAACAATAATGTCATTTTCCAACATCCTCGTGAGATAATTATGTCAACGCTTCTTTTGCATTAGGAAAGACTGCAGAGAGGTAGATATACATGCTCAAAGGGATCCTCAGTCTCTTCTGTAGATGGAGGTACCAAGCATGAACGGCGCATCCTATAGAGTAGATTATGACGGAAAAGTACCATCTCTTGGGAGTAGTACTTGATTCTGTAAGTAAATTTCGTTACATCAAGTCAAAGAATACACTCATAACTCAAGAAATAAAACTGATCTAAAAATAAGCGCCCACTCATCCCTTTGAAGGTGAATAGGCTGAAGGAAATTGTCCCGCACAGAAAATGAAAACAAATGATAAAGACTGATTAACCTGCAAGGGTTACTGGAAAATATGCTATTTGGGATTTGATTCTGAAGCTCTTCAGTTAGATACTTCGGTAAAGGGCACCTTGGTAGTACTGTTGAGGGACCTACAACAGTGAAAACACACGCGATCCTCACTCTTTCCAATAATCTTTAAAGCAATGAGAAAAGCATATCTTTGATCATTTTAGTATACCGGCATCATCTGGACCTGGAATAAAGAGAAACCTGCTATGCTCTTTAAGGCGTGAATGAGCTACAATCATCTGCCCTAACTTGCCAAACTGTGATCTGAAAGTTCAGTTCAGACTTTAATTTGTATTAGGATGTATTAATGGTGAGAATAACCAAAAGAGTTAACACATCCTATCTGAAATTCTACCTGAGAGCTGAGAAGGAATGATAGGAAAGGTTGCAAGGATGAGAACAAAAATTTCCCATAAAAACAAACAAGGAAGGAACCACCTCCTGATTCTCAAAACCATCAAGAACAGTCTCCAGCTTTCCCATGGCCTTTTCTAAGGATAACAGGCAAGACGATTTAGTTAAGAAAATTCCCAACTTTCGTCCAAACCGTCAGGCATAAAAAAGAAAATGGGGAGATGGAATTGGATTACCTCTTCATTGTCTAGCCAAACGTCAGAGAGTATGACAAACATATCATTTACAGCTCTCTTTTCCAGCTCCTCAAGTCTGAGCTATTGAAGTATATAGGAAGATCAATATCAAGTCCAGTGAAATTAAAACCTATGCTTGGAAATTTCAGATTAATATATTGTTCCCAGTTCTACACTACTTCAGGGAAAATAAGGATACTGTCTCTTCTTTTCTCAGTGCACCACAGCCAAAGAAATCATGTTGTGCAACTATTTTCAGTGACAGGGACCTATCCTCTAATGGAGGAAAGCCACATGTAAATACCTTCAAGAGAGCAAATAACGTAATTAGAATGGTGAAAATTGATGCTTGTTACCAGCAAGCAGACATAACATTTTAAGGCTGGAAACTTTTTGGACATACTAAGATGACCAGTAATGGAAAGTTCATGCATATTAATAGTCCTTAGCACAAAAAATATAATCCATTAGTTTAGGCAATGTAGAACTGCTATAGGATAATGTTAATAATGATTAGTAGCACGAATCAATTTAATCTCTGATTGTTTCGAGAATTTAGGGTCTAGCAATAAAAGGCAAGTATTATTGTTGGCTTTGATAATGTAAACAAGGGAAACAAACTTTAGAATTAGGATAGAAGTTAAATTAACAACATTTTTGCGGATCCTACAACTCATTTCGAGGGTTAAAATGTAAAAACACTCCTAAGGTCTATCACTCGTAACAAAAAGAGTTCCTCACTCTCACACTTCCACAAGTCCTTAAACTCGTACATCTCAAAATTGATAGTACAAGCACAATATAAAGACTAATCTTAACGTATTCAAATACAACTACGACAGTAATTTGAACTATTCAAATAGAAGATGGCTTCCAACGTCTAAAAATATAAGTAAATGAAATAAACCTCAAAAGAAACATAATACGTATTGTATTTTCATATAAAACTAACCTGAAAAATCCCATTCACGAGCATCTCACCTTCAGCAACAACTATTGTATTCTCAGATAAAAATCCAGTAGTTGTCTTGTAATACTTATTAAGGAAATAATGCTGGCACGTGCACATTCTCGGAAAACTAAAAATTGTATTAGCACAATAAGTTTCAGATTATAAAGACCCTTGGAAAGAATTTCTCAACCGTCAAGGGTAAAGAACAAAACATCAAATTAGGTTTTCAGCAGTCGGTAACCTTGCAACATTAAATGGAGGACCAGTTGACGGCTGTTCAGTCTTTTTAAAATCATTCTTGAGCAAGGATGACATGGTCATAGATGAAGAAGCATTTAGAGATTTTGGCAAGGTAAACTTATACAACAGGGTGCGAAGCTTTGGCAAACCCGTGTTACATCGTTCTTTTATAACATCCTTCTACAAATAAAGCACATCTATAAGGAGGTATCTCTAAGGAACAGGCTTGGAACTTCTTTAGAGACCAAACAAAAGGTGATAGGGTATGAGTTGAGTGCAAAAATTGAGAGCAGACAGAGGAAATTGGATAGGTCAGGTACAGGGTAGAAAGGGATAGTTTCAAATTATTAGCATAGTCATTCAGGATCAATAAATAGTAATAACAATGATAAAAAGAAGCGGAAGATTCATATAAAATCCAGACATGATAACATAAAATGGAAGGATATTGCTCTTGACAAATCGATTTCAACAGAAGCGGTAAGATCTTCCAAGTAAAAATGGCCATCCTCTAACTGGGATATTAAACCCATGATCCATCTTCTTCCCGCTTGTCCAACCAGAGACTGGATGGGAGCTATCTGTTGCACAAAAGGCGTGGAAATCATGCACATTTCCAACATAAAAATACATCATGTGGTTTTCTTTCTAGGAGGAGAGAAAGAATAAGAGCACCTCGCAAGTTCCATAATGAGACATATCGGTATCAAAAGCAGGCTTAGAAAAATGTTGATCGCGAGAGACTCTTTGTAAAAGTAACAAAAGCCTATCCTTGTAAAGTGCTGCTTTAGCAGAGGGCTGTCCGTGAATGGGTAACGGCCCTGTATGCCTAGGATCACATCATCATCATCGAGACTATTTTATAATAATTTGTATCAATAGATTCAAAATAAAAAGTAACATACTGATAAAATTGCTTCTTGATGGGATCGTAGTGAAATTTCGGGACTAAAAAGGCATCAATCACCCGAATACAAGAAGAAGACAGAGAATAAGTATCAGAAGGAACTTCATCCACAGCATCATCAGCTTCCAATAAATTAGTTATAACACGACGCATCGGGTCCCTATCGATTATAGAGGATTTCACCCCCAATTTTTCTGACACACAAATCGAATTGAATCCAATCAACTTTTTCTGATTCTCCGACAAGTATTTAAAAACCAATACCAATTGTAATACAGCAAGAATAAGAAGAAAAATAAGAGATCGGATTACGAACGAGATTGGAATTGGAAGTGGTCGAGGAGGAGATCGATGGCCTCGTCTTCAGCGCCATGAAAGCGGTCGACGAAGGAGAGGATCTCGTCGAGAGCGTCAAGTTTGAGAGCATAACCTCTGATTTTAAATTTTTTCTGTATCTTCTTCCTCACCCAACTACTACTACTACTCATTTTTCTTTGCTTTTCTTGTAGTCTTGTGCTTCCTAATCTCTGTAACTATCGGGCTGAGGAAATGTATTAGTATGGGCGGGAAAAATGGCTGCTCAGTGGCGGGAATGCGATAAAATATAAATTACATCGTAATTAATTTTAAATCAATCACGTTGGTAGGGCTACTCGATTTAGTTCTCGTAAGATTTTACGGTCCGTTTAATTACTGACTGATCAGTTATTTTTTAGTTTATTGATTAAAATCAGTTAATTGATTTTATTAAAAAATTATTTAATTTGTTTAGTTATAAACTGGTTGAGTTGACTGATTCAACCCAACCAACTGATTTTTTAGAAGCTCCTTTACAGGATCGTTTAGGGCAATCAATTGATAACCGTTTATTTTAATGTCGATTTTGCCCTTACTCATTACCGTCTCATTTCTCGTTTTCTCTAGATTCTTCTTCCTTTTATTGGCTCTTACCTTGTGTCTCTGACAGCTCTCACATCTCAACCAGATCAGTCGTCGGTTTACAAATCTGTGTAGCTTACATGAGAATTAGAACGGTGCTCTTTTGTTCCTCTTTTCTTGTTTCCATTTTCCCTTGTATTTTACACATTTCTTTCTTTTCATTCAGATGTACATTTAAGGCAGCCGATCACACTTAATGAGTTGGTTCCTTTTACACCAAACAAGACTTCATAAAAGCTTCTTCTCTCTGATGGTATCCCACGATGGCTATTGACGACAGTGATTTCCAGGGTTTGTTTTCAGGTTCGTGATCAAAAAAATAACCTTAACCCTCTTCTCTTTTCCTTCCCTTCTCTCTATTTGAACGTGTAATTGTATGTTTATTGTGCGGGCATGCTTGGTTCTTGAATAGTCATTAACTTGGTTATTGATTTAAAGGTTTTTCTGGACGAAAGTTAACTACTTGATTAAAAGTCCATGATTAAAAGAGATTGGGAGTGGCTTGGTGTTTTTCTTTTAAGGCTTGTTTGTTTTGAACTCTGAAGCTTACGAGAGACTAGGCTTAATTCTTAAAATTGCATCTTTACGCTGACGACATAGTATTGACGCTATTTGGGGTAACAGATGGACTTGATGTACAATTAGTGGAATGAGTTAGAGGTTGCTCTGAAATTATGTCCTGGGAGTGCAGATGGTTTGGTGTTAATACTGTTGTTTGAATACCAATTTCCATTTGTTCATAACCTTCTCTGTTTCCTTTCTTTTCAATAATTTTGACTATTACTTTTCTTCTTCACTTCAATTGTTATTTTGTGCATTTGTTGTTCTTGACGTTGCTTAGATACCTAGAGAATACTTGGGGTATCTGAAATTTGAGTATGTTTAGTAGAGATATTACAAATATGGGTAGATCAATTATGATAGCTTTTATAAAAAAAGTGTATTTAGAGCCTTATTTTTCTCTTCTTTTGGTAGAACAATTAAAAATTTGAGATTGTCACTTTTGATGACCAGCGTTGATGATCTTGTCCTACTAATTCTCATGATTATGTTTCCAAATGGAAAAAAAAAAAGAAAAACTTAACATCTCCTTTTTCTGGGTAAGCTTGATTCTTTGTTTTAGTTTTGTTGGCTTTGTGATCTGCCTTTGATGAGATTGTTGGGCCACCAACATTTTGAAATTAAGTTTAGAAGAGAAGCTTATATAGTTTGAAAGCTATGCATATTTTCCTTCTTTTGTATTTGTTTGGAAACGGATGCAACCTTATATACTGCAGAGGTGCTTTAATTTTCAAACACATTGGTGAGGTTAAACAATTATTGGATTTTCCATGCAAAGTACTTGGTTTCCTCTGGTATTTATTCTATACCACCTTGTTACCTGTTTCTTTATGATGTGTCTATGTTGATTCCAATTCTACTTTTACTTAATCAATTTATGTAGCAGATGATACATAGTGGTTGTTTTGATGATTTTGCAAGTTAGGTCTGGGTAAAGTGGGAACAGAAATGCTTGTCCACTCACCTCAACCTAACATTAACTTATATTGCAAACTTTCCTTGGAACTATATGTTGATTTCACAAGTTATCTAGTTGTTACTCTATTGTAACTATCTGTCCATTATAATTTTCTAGTTTATCTTGCAAACTATCTAGTTGTAACTATTTGTTGATTTAACGGAACATCAGTGCCTGCAATTCCTCTTTAGGACCAGTCTGAAACTAAATATGAGATATAATGAAAGTATATCTGAGATAGATGTTTCATTAAATGAAGTCTGATACCCCCTCTGATTCATAATAAGTGTCGTTTTAGAGAAATTTTAATTATTCAAAATAAGTGTCGTTTGTGACTTTTTATGC
>JAOSBM010000006.1:23299113-23311097 GCA_027568955.1 Erythroxylum tenue
CTAGCTAACCTTTACCGTTAGAAATTTCTCGTGGGAACGATATCCGCTTACCGCTACTACATTAATTTGTTTTAACGAGAGTGATTTCTTTTATATTTGGTTGCAGGCGACAGCATCACCAGAAGTATCCGAGCTCCGGGCCACAGTGGATACATTGAGGGAGCAGATAGTTAACTAACGTATGGAGCATATGGAGGAGATAGCTAAGATGAGAGAGGAGATGAGAGACAACATGAGAGAGGAGATGGAGCAGGTATCAAAGATGAAAGAGCCGATGGAGCAAATGGAGCAGGCAGCAAAGATAAGAGAGGAGATGGAGTAGCTTGCTAAGATGAGAGCGGAGATAGAGCAGATGACTAAGATGAAAGAGCAAATGGAGCAGACGGCTCAACTTAGGCAAGAGATGGAACAGTTAAAAGGGATGGTTAACAATTCAGAGCATCCACGATCACCACGACATTAGCTTATCATTATCATTTGTTTTCAATTAAAAAACTTCAGATTATTTCATTGTTAAGTATTTATTATTAAATTAAATACTTTATAGCTTTATTTATTAATTGTTAACAATGAAGCAATGTTCATTGAAACTTTATTTTTACTGCAACAACTCTTTATTTAAATGTCACAAGATATATTAGATCAATGTTTATTGGAAAACATCAATTTTCAATAATAATACTGTTTTTTGTCCCCCAGAACCCCTCTATCAGAATTAGCATTTCTTCTGTTCATCACAATAGGAGATCTTAAGTTCTATCGAATTGAGAGTTACGATCTGTGATCTTTGTTTTACCTTTTTTCTTTTTTTAACACTAAACAGTACTACAAACGCTCTCTTCCAACTTCTCGTCATTAAATATAGGTTTAATTAATATTAACCAAAATTCCTTGAAAAGTCTGATAATAAATGGCTCAGTTTATGATCTCAACTACCTTTGTCTGTAACAACGGATTATAATCTCGACGATTATCGAAGAATATAGAGTACGTATCACGATGATGTCAATAATGTTCTAAGAGAGAGATAGTGATCATGCATTACTCTTGGCACTTGCTAGACCCCAAGGATTTAATTCAGATGTCATATTTGATTATTATTTTAAATTCTACGTAAATCCCGTTTATTATAAGATATGGCTAAAATAAATAGATCTATACAAATTGATCAAGTCCAATTGTCTCATATAAGTTAAACCCAAGAGAGAAAAAGAGTTTACAATTTAAGAATTAGTTCATAAATTGAGTTTGAAAATTAAATTAAAAAATTAAGAGATAGGTTTGGGTTATAAAAACTCGAAAAACCCCAAATATTTATTCATATATCAATTTATGGTTATCATATAGTGATTTACCATTCATATAATTTTAAGAAGCGAATAGAAGTCACAAAACTCTCTAACTAATTAAGAGTTTTATATATGTTTTTTTTCCTTATATTTTTAAATTATTTATTCTATTTTAATTAGAAAAGTAATGCTTCATTTTCGGGTGAAGGTGATGATAAAGAAAAAGATAATGATATTGAAAAATTCTGACTTATTTAATATTTATATATTTTTTTATTATTTGAATCTTATCATAACTATGCATTTTTAGAGTCATTTGTTTGATTTAAATTTTTTATTAAGGATGTTATAATAAATTATATATTTATTTTTAAACAAGTATATGATTTTTTTTATTTGATATATAAATGATAATTTTTTTAATTCAAATCTTACAATTCATATGCTAAGATATGAAAATTGTATATTTGTCATGGAACATGTTAGATATGATCCTACAAACTTTAAAAAAATTGAAATTAATTTTAATTAATCTAGATCTAGTCTGGCTAGGTCTAATCAAGAAGCACAAATATACAGAACTTTCCCTATTGCCAATGTCATATTGTAATAATACAGACTGCATATGATTAGAGGTTCATCTAGAGGTTAAAATGAAAACGAAAGAGAAAAAAGGAACAGTCAAATTTCTCACTTCACATCTAAATAAGTTTATTGGTACAAATAAACCCCTTTAACCTAAGGCGTGAGCTAGCTATTTAAAATGTACTGATATTCACTTAAGAAACAAATAGAACAGACCTCTCTTGACAATTGAAAGTACATGTTTAGGAATTTATTTGTTGATAATTGTCTACAGAAGCACTACTTCATATTTTCATGGTTCTTTCTTTCTGACGTAGCTCGTTCAAGCTTGAAACGTTCTTGAACATTGGAAATATAAGTAGAAGCCTTCATATCTACACTTTCATCCCCTGGAAGCCCATAAACCATATCCAATTGGCTAAGCTTATCACGGCTATGGCTATTGTCAGCTGGTACTATAAACGACACCTTCTGCATAGGCGGAGCAACCAGGAAGTCCTGGTTGACCACAAAACCCACAGAAGCTGTAGAGGCTGCAGAAGATAATTGGCTTGGCTTCATTTTGTTGCTGTACTGAATGGTTGTTGAAGACTTTGCTGGTCGATAAAATGGCATCAACTTTCCCTTCAGTATCCCTCTGCGTTTACGGTTGGACTCCATGTTGCCCTAAACCTGAGTGTGATAACTTCTGCAGGAGAGCTTAGTGTATATATAATAGGTGGAAGGTATCTTTTCTCTTTGGTGTCAGTGGGATTACAGATAGACATGAAAACTCTGAATGGTCCCTCCACCAAAAATATCATAATAAAGCGTAACCCAATCATGTCTGGTTTAAGAACTCCATTAGTTTTAAAACAGTTTCAGATGGTTTCTGAGACATGGAGAACTCGCTTTTCTTTAGGGTTTGAGATCCAGTACACCATTTTGTTGGGGCTTTCTTCAAATATATCTACGTACAGATTGTGGAGGCAAATGCCCTTCTCAACTCGCTCACAAGACTTATTGCTCTTACCTGTTACCTAAAAAGATTTAATAAATCTCACATTTAAAATAGATAAAATTATTGATTTAATAAATTAGATTCTTTCAAGAAGTTCATTGAATAACCGTGCTCCAGGCATATTCCTGTTCATAAAGATACGATCAGGGTACAATATCTACAAAAATGTATGCCCTTTTTTTAACTGAAGAATAATCGAGGACTACGTAATATTCTTTTACGTCATGCATGGATAAGAACAAAGTCGTTTTATATATCTAAAATGGAGAAGCAAGTGTTTCGTTAGTAAAGCGTAGATGCGTATGAAGTTTGCCGAGGTTATTACAAATGTTCCTATCTGTCTATGTATACTGGTCGTTAGATTGATGAAGCTACGGTTAAGGATAGTTGAATGGTCAAGCAACTTGGGGCCGGTTTGCTTTACTCGGACATATACTGGACGACATAAAAGTTCAGATAAGATATTCCACCAGATTGTTTTGGCACTTTTTATACCAGCTAGCCCAAGTGGCTTCTGTTGGGATTCTACAGCCTCTTTTCAGATAATGATCCTTAAGCAAGTGCATCGATTTTACAGGAAAAAAAAAAGTAGAGTTTTGAATTTTCCTTATCTTTTAGATCTTTTCTTAATTATTTTCCTTTTCAAAGAGTGAATTTACGTACTAATTATGCCAAGTATTTGGTTATAAACTTTAATTTGGCCAGTGGTCACTGCTCATTCTAGAGCAAGAATATTTTTTTTTAAATGTTAATCCTGCCTAATTATCATGAGACTGGGTGGCTCGATTATGGAATAATTCATTTTCTTATCCTAAAAGGCAAATGTACTTTTGGTATCATGGAATAATTCATTTTCTTATCCTAAAAGGCAAATGTACTTTTGGTCATGATCGAGCCACCCAGTCTCTTGATAATTAGGTAGGATTAACGATTAAAAAAAAGATAATAGGTAGGATTGAAGTACTACAACAGGGGAATTGTAAAATTAAAATATAAATATAATAATACAAATTTTAAAAATATATATTTAAAAATATGTTGAGAATGAGAGAATGAGATTTTAGTAACACCTCTATACTGAAACTCGTATTTCTTTTGACATACATGTTGGTAAAGTTATTGTTGCCAGTTCAAAAGTATCATGATATTTCATGAAGTAACTTCTTTTTTATATATTACTGGACCTCGGAGTTGTTATCTTTCGTAGGGAGCAATTTTGATAATTACAAATATTAAAGGTTTAATACTTGCAATTTTGATAATTATAAAATATTATCAGTTAGCAATTTTGATAATTATAAAATATTAAAGGTTGATCCTTGTAATTTATATGAACTGCATACTAATACATGAGGTTATCACTAGAAAGGAGAATGTTACATAAAAATTATAAGCACTTTCAAGTAAAGATTAATAGCATAGTGTAAATGAACACATAACATATTTTTTCAAATTTAATGAACACATAACATAATGTAGAGAGGTATCCTATTTTTGTTTATTCAAATTTAAATATGTTACAATTTTTATTTTAAAATTGAAAATAAAAGATAATTTTAAAACTTAATGAAAACTTGATTTTATCATTAGAAATTAGAATTGTTAAAACATGCTATGACAAAAAGAGCTTTAGGCAATAATCGACCTATAATGGTTTTAAAAATGTGTTACTTAAAACTACTATAATACAACAAATTTTAAAGTATTATCTTTAATAATATTAAGAAGCAACGATAGTAATAATTTATTACCATATATTGAAAAAGGAAACATTAAAATTTTATAAATGTAATATCTAGGATAGTTGCTATTTAGAACAATTTTAAGTGACAACCAAGGTGTTACTATTTTAGATTGTATATCCACATATAAATGTGTGCGCGTGTACATGTATGCCCAAGAGCCATTCAAAAAAAAAAAAAAAATGTATGCCCAAGAGCGCGTACACGTGTTTGTGTGTGATGCATAATGCAATAATTGGAATAATTTTAAGCAACAACCGAAGTGTTGTTATTTCAAATTGTGGACTTGTATGTGTATATCATCCTTTATGGCATTCCCACGTACAAAAATCATACAACATCTATCACCAATCATCCTCTATTCAATCTCCTCATATGAGTTCATTTCCTTCACTACCTCACCACTAAGTTCACCATCACCCCCCAAAAAGCACCGCCGTTGTGGTCTTAGAAGAAGGCAAAGTAGAGGCTTTTTAGAGATAGACATAGGTAGGTTCCTAGGTTTACATCTCATGTTTTCCTCGTTATTTTTTTGGTTTGCACATTTTAGCAACTAAATTAAATGAATATTAATTAATTATTAATAGTTTAAATTATTCCAAGAAATCCAAAAGTTAGGGCTGCAAGCTTTAAAGCGGCTAATTCACTCTTGTTTCCTACCATATTGTTCGTCCACACTATTTCTCGAAACTTCAGTAAATCACATTCTCCTGCTTCGTTTGCACAAGTAAACCCCAGTACTTTTACTCTGAGAGTGTTAGTTTAGATGGAAAGAGATCTAAAGAGAGCATAATTGTCACTGTTCACTTTCAACCTTTAAGGTTTACCTAGTTTTATTTTATTTTCATTTTTTGGTGTAGAAACAATTTTATTTTATGATTATGTGTTTGTTTTGAATGATGTAGTCTGAGAGAGAATAGTCAAGCAGAGGAAATTTCTTGGTATTCAGATAGGGAAACTATTGTTTGAAATGAATATAATCCTTTGATTGCCTATGCTTATGGTGAATTTGTCTCGATTCTATGTTAAATCATTTAAATCACCATGAAAATTTTTCTAACACCAACCAATAAGTATTAGCTTGACCTCAAACATTTCCTTGCTTAGCTAAAAAAGTTTCTTCTTTTTTGGGATTTTCATGAGTAATTTAGAGGTTTCTTATGTTTTGTAACTTTTTATAGTAGAGTCAGCAGATGAAGAAAGTTCTAATAGTTTTACTTAAATTCTCTTTTATTTATTAAAGAATATAACTTTGGAAGTAGCTTTATATCTCAATTTAATCCTATAATGGTGTTTTACTTATTTGTGAATGTTATTTAGATCAGGTGTTTGGCCCAATAACTACAATAGACCACGTTTATGATGTTGCTACTCGACATGTTACTAGTGGTGCTATGGAAGGTATTAATGGTAAATTATATGGAAGTACCTCGCTCTAACTATCTAGTTTTTCATCCTATACTTGAAAATGTGCATTTAACTCTTATCTTTTAAGCAATTTACATGTACAATTTTATATATGGTATGGCAAGTAACAAGAAGACTTATACAATGCATATGAAATTCAAGCACCACTTTTCTCAAAGGTTTTTTTTTGCTGAACTATTCTGACACATATGTAATATGGACTTTACTGGTAACCCCATATTTTTATCTAGTGTATTCAAGGATATAAATCTTCATGAATTATAATTCGTGTATAATAGTCCAAATCACCTGTGGTAATTGACAATTGTATGGGTTTAATTTAGTTATATTATCTCATCTAATTGATATTTGCACCTATTAGTAAGTATGAAATTATAAAAGTTGTTAACAGTGTGTGCTAAGTGGTGTCATCTCTATACACTATATATTACAAGCATTATACCCAAATAGAAATTAAACTTTCTCGCTGGATCTATAAGAAGATAACTAATAATAATGTGGAAAAAAAGTAAATGATAGGGTGATCTCTTAGTTATACGTAAAGGATGCTTTTAGTATTATTCAAAAGTTACTTTATCTAACATTAATTTCCTTACGTTCCTTATAAGTGATTAGTTATTTGTTTTTAAGTTTTCTATCCATTATCTTCATGTATATTCAGCTATGGCTTACAACTAAACAATGAATTTGGTGTTACTTAACATTGAAGAATATAAATAGAGGAAAGCTGTTTAAGTGGGATTCAGTCTAACCCATTCTTCTTCTATATTCTTAGCAAGGAGAACAATAACTTAATTAGAACTGCATATTACACCAGTTGCAATATTCATCTGGGATTTGGTAAGATTTATACTATCACTAAAAATCAAGTTAAGAATTCATGTTTAATCACACAATCATGCTTTATGACCTTCAATATGACATCATTATTTCCATTTTTTATAGAGCAAATTCGTCATGATGCTATGGAACCATTTGGTTCTTTACTATTATATTCTCTTAGGGAAAGGTAAGTTTTACCTAAAGTTCATTTATGGTAGATCTAGTTATCTAGTATCCTTTTTGGTCTTTATTTTTTTTCAGATTTGTAAAATCAGTGTGATTGTCAAGTTATCGAAACAAATGTTGTTAGGTTTTGTGTCTTGAGCTAACTAAATTTCTTTGTTTAGAATTCCCTTGTAATTTTACAAATTGCCTCAAAGAAGTATAGAAGTATGGCAAAATTTGAGAGAAGAAATGATCAATTCTTATTGAGGTTTGATTCTAGTTCTACAAGTATTAATTAAAGGCTAAGTTAATTGAGGTTTGATTTTAGTTCTAAAAGTAATATTCAACTTAAACTTAGTGTTAGTCAAATTCATTCTAATTATAAGTGGATTTCATTCTAGTTCTAAGTGGATTAAAAAGTTCATATCTTCTAACTTTGTTCATAAAAAGAATTGTATCATTATATTGTTATTTTTTGAACTATACTAATTGTCTTGATTAAATAGAAGTCACAATAAAGTAGATAGCATTTCATTTTTTAGATACAGTAGAACCTCTTTAAATTGATACTCAGTAAATTAATAAACTCTCTTAGATAATATTTTTCTCCGGTCTTGATTTGGGCTAGTTGAAAACTTAACAAATTTTGATAAGATAATAAGATAATATATTTTCAAAATACCCTTATGTAAATATAGGGTCCCATTAATATCATAAATTAATAATTATATAAACTTACACAAATATAACTAAGACAATTTAGTGAAATATGATTCTAGTGCTGTTTGTTTTTTCTTAAAATTTAAGTCTAGTTGGAGCTCATCCCTAACTTTTCTTATTATATCCAAAATTTCTGGTGTTATGTACTCGAACTGTACCAAAAAATTGTGAAGAGTTCTAGACGCAATAAGTGCTTCCTTAAGTGTAACTAGTTCTAAAGGTACTGTATCGTCTTCAACTTCATCATCAACATTATTTTCAAGGATAGTAGCCACAATTTCTTCTATATGTATCATTTTCACCCGAGTAATCCAATAGGCTATTGACATCCTTTTTATTGCAATAGCTGAGATCCTTAATCATGAGCTCAAGTTCATGACTGTTGTTTTCACAAGTGGGTTCATCTAAATTCCTTGAGACTTCATCCCCTGAACGAATTTTGTAGTGTCGAAAACAATTTGCTATTGTCTCTTGCTGAACATTAGCTGTCTAAACCGAGATTGCAAGATTGATAGCATCCAAAACATTAATCTTACCTAGATCAGATTATCCCAACTCATAGCCTTCTAAAATCTTACGGTAAAATCTCCTACGATAGTGCATCTTGAAAGCTCTTATTATTCCAACATCACAAGGTTGAATTTTTGATGTCATGTTGGGTGGCAAGAAGAACAACTCAACATTATGTAACCCTTCACATCTTGGATGTGCTGGACAATTATCTACCACAAACAAAATTCTTCTACTATGCATTTTTTATCAAACCAACGGATATATTCATCAAAGAGAAAACTTGTCATCCAAGCTCTTTTGTTGGCACAATAGTGACAATTAAGCTATTCATGTTGACATTCTTGAAGCAATGTGGCTTTGCATATTTTCCAATAATCCATAAAGGGATTTTTTCATAGCCATCCTCATTGCAACAAATAACAACTGTTAGCCTTTCCTTGTCTTGTTTTCTTCCTTCAAGTTGCTTCGTAGCAAGAGAATGATCAGCTTATAACCTGTAAAACAAACAGTTTCATCCATATTAAAAACATCTTTCATACGGAACTTATCTATTTTTTCCTTATAGACCCCAATTGCTTCTCCATGTCTTATATATCAACCGAACCACTCTCTTCGAAACGACGAAATGACTTGATACTATGTTGTAGCTTGAATTTCTCAAGCCACCCTTAAGAAAATTTGTGCTCAGAATCTTATTGAGGGTATAAAAGTTTCATTGTATCTCTTGCCTTCTCCAAAATTAGCTCTCCGGTCATATTCATACGATCTTGGTACTGGAGAAACCACTAATAAACAACCTTCTCCATATCTGGAAATTTTGCTAGTTTGTACCGCTTGATATCCCTTCCTTTTTCTAGGTTGGCCGAAAGATACTCAGTTGATCATTTGAGTGTGTTTGAGATTGTACCTTGACTAACTTTCAAATGAAACTTTTCTTCAAGCCACAACTGCAAATCTTTTTGATTGCATGTTGAAAGATCTCTCTTGTACTCAGATAATTCTTTGTGTATTTGATCCGTCATTGTTGATTTAGTGACACCTTTTAAATGAGGAGCCATTGTTGGGTGTGGTTTCAAGAAATTTTCTATCTTATTTATAAAGTATTTTTTATCTCCATCATACGTACATATGTACATTGAATGCTTTTAGTAAAAATACAATGAAAAATACTTAATTCTTAAGAAACAATGAACATTATTTATTATTTTTCATTAATATTATGTACAATGAATTTATGTTTTAGATTCATTCAATTAATATGAAACATGAATTTTTCAAAGATACAATGCTTTTTGATGTAATCAAAATTTAACTTCAATCAATTACAAAAATCTCTTTAAATTAATAAATATTAATTTATAGGTTAATTAATATCTCTATAAAATAATAAATATCATGATCCCAACAATATTAATTTATAGAGGTTTTTCTATATATCAATCATTTACAAGATTAGTTATTTTCGAATAATTATAATCTACTTATTTTATAAAAAGGTGATGATTAGGAGAGGTTTAAAAAGGTATTTTGTGAAGGATTTTGGAGTGCCTATACATATTGGTTTTGTTTTATATTTTAATTGATGCTCATATATTCCATATGAGCATATTTTAGCTGATGATTTTTGGCTATTTTGGATATGTTAAAAGTTGAATTCCACATATGCATATGGCCTATATGATAGCATATATAAATGAAGTTTTTTAGCCATTGACGTTGCAAATATATATATTAGGGTATACACGAATTTATATATGGCTGCTTTTAATACTATATATTGTTATCTTAATAAACATTAATGAATATTGCTTTTGTTATTAGATATTGTTGCCTAAAAAATCAATTATTGTGTTATAAAGACTCAAAGTATTGTTATATCTATTTATCATTATTACTATAGTTTAAAATCAAAACTTAAAGCAAAATTATTCATTTTGTTTCCAAATCAAGAATTTTTTTTTGTCTTACACCTCTAACCACATCACTTTATTTAACAATATGAATTATGTTGCCTTAATGAAAAGACAACAATAATTACACTTCTTTTACTTATTATCTAATGCCTTATTTGTTTTGTTGTACTTATATATTTTAACTATTTTGAAAGCTAGAATTTCAAGGTCTAAAATCTTAATTAAATTGCGAGCCGACAAATAGAGATCTCAAAGATCTTAGTGGTTCTGCTAAAAATTAAAATTTCTCTCATAATCTTTAAAATCCTTTTTATTTTACATAAGAGAAAATAAACTTAAAGCATATTTATTTATGAAAAGCTTTATTTGAGTTTTAGCTTTATTTGAGTGTTTTCTTTTGAACAATCCTTTCAATTAATGACTAAGACTAATACCTTTTTTTCAACAACTAAAAAATCAGTAGACATGTTTGTATATTTATAAACAAATGGAATTAAGGGATTAGGTGTTTTTTTTAGTAAAGTGTAATATTTTTGTTTTTGGAAAGAAATTAAATTTGATTAGTCTACGTAATGCAAATCTCTTCCACATTAATTGATACATAATCCTTTCTATTTTAGGAAAAGATTTATCAAGTTTTCAATCATTTACTCATCTTCTTAGAAAAAAATCATGTTAAAATAATAGAGAACTGATAATTCTTCTAAATTCAACGTGGTTTGATTTTAGTAACACTACAAGAAAATTACAAATTATTGACACAATATTACCGACAGTACAAATATCGTAAGTAATCAGAGACGGAAAAATAATTCTTCTCGATAAAATTGTTGAAAAATTGCATTTAGCGACAAACAAATTTTTCGTCGGTAAAGATGGAGAGAAATTATCCCAGCAAATTTTTGACAGAATATAGCGATGAAATAGCCATTTCCGTCGGTAAAGTTGCCCGAAATGCTTGGAGGCAAAAATAAGCGTCGGGGTATATCGAAGGGGCTAGATTCTGTCAGTGATTTACAGACGAAAGAGTTATTCCGTCGGTAAAATTAAAACCTAAACATTGTCATTAGCTTCGGCTTCAACGTTTTTAATAAATTGAAATCGATATCGCTTTGGTTAACCATTTAACCTACCCATGAAACGCCCCCTCCCCGCCCTATCGATGCTCATTTTCTCCTCTTTTTTGTTTGCTCTTATGTCGCTCGTTCTCTGTTGTCATCGCTGTCCATGAGTACTTTGGTTCCCTTCTCTACGTCCATCTTCTTCCTTTTGCGTCCATCTTCTTTCTTTGCGTTCTTTGGTTCCCTTTTGCATCTTCACGAGCTTCGGTTCCCTTCTTCCTTCATAAGCTTCCATTCCCTTCTTCCTTCTGCATCTTCGTTTAAATCATCAGTTAAGGTAAGTGGGTTTTGTGTACTGCTTTGATCATTTGGCTTTTGTTTGTGGTTTGATTGTGTGGGTAAACATCAGTTTATGTTTTTAATCAGGTTGAGGCACTGGTTTATGAAGTTAATCACACGTTAATATAATGATAATCAACACACAAAAAGGGGGGGTTGAATTGTGTATTTTTTCCGTTAATCCCTTTTCGAGGATTAAAACTCGTTCTATTCAGAATTACAATTAATTTCGTTTGTAAATGACCTTCTTTAAACTTTGCATAAATAAGAAATCAAAAAAACAATAACGAAATAAAGAGAGCTTGACACAGTAATTTTTATACTGGTTCGCCCCAAACCGTGGGCTACGTCCAGTCCTCAGAAATCCTTCTGAGATTTCACTATCTCCAAAAGTTTACAAGTATTCT
>JAOSBM010000006.1:23341665-23351685 GCA_027568955.1 Erythroxylum tenue
CATTGATTATTTTAAAACGAATGATTTGTATTAGTAATTTAATTGTATCTATAAATAAGGAATTTAAAAAATGAGTAACATAATTTTAATTTTCCTTTATGATGGAAAGTACTAATTGCATAATTTGGCTAACATAATCTTTTTTGTCCATAATATGTATGTATCCACATCACAAATTAATTATCAACTAATATTTTATAATAATAATAAAAGGATGAAGAAAAAGGAGAAAATTAAGAATAATAATATTAATAATGTGAGTAGTAGTAGTAGTAGTGGTAGTGTAATAATAATAATAATAATAATAATGATGATCAAAAGTTAATAATAATAGTAATACTGATGATGATGATGATGATGATGATGATGATGATGATGATGATGATGATGATGATGATGATGTCACTATAATAATAAATTAATAATAATCATGATAATAATAATAATAATAATAAGAATAATAATAATAATCATGATAATGATGATGACGATGACGATAATAATAATAATAATAATAATCATCGTCATCATCATCATCATCATCATCATAATCATAATCATAATCATAATCATATGGCGTCTTGGGGGGTTATTTTTGAAATTTGCTTATGTGTTTTGTTTCTGTCATAGGGACAAGAAATCTTATTTTATGATTTTTGAAAGAACAAAAAATTTATATTTTTGTGATCTGGAGTTAAAATAAAAATAAGTTGGGTCAGCAACTAAATACTACGAGGTACAAAATTTTTGTGTTTTGTTATCTATCTCTGCCGAAGGAGATAGTAACCAAACCCAACATTAGTGCGCCCAAACCACGGATTCACTATTGCTTTGTCAAAATAGGTTCAGACTCACTAGACTCCTTTTGTGCTGTTCTTTTGCTGTGACAAAGTGGGTTCGGACTCACTAAACCTCTTTTGCATTGTTCTTTTGCTTTATTCCCAAAATGGGTTCGGACTCGCCGGACCCCTTTTGTATTGTTCTTTTACTTTCTCAACTCAAAATGGGTTCATGCTGAGATAAAGATGAGAGAGTCCCCTTTGACTGTTTATTTGGTCAACCGACTCCTCCTGCCATCTTAATTTTATTTTAAAAATTTGCATTTCACCACTCAAAGTCTGAAGGAAGAAAAATACATGCATTTACTTATCAATCTATTCTCAGAGATTTGTTTGTTGGTGCTATATACATTATTGCATTATAGGACGTCATTTGGGGTCCCATGACATGATCTCTGAACAGGGAGTGGTGTTCCTACTACAACAGGGTTTTCGACTCACATTTTTGCTTGTTTTCAGTACAGTATGGCATCCGGAACAATCAATCTCTTTGTTGCCTAGTTGTTTGTTGTATAGCTAAAAATGAGGAATCCCTCTCATGCCTGCCTCACTGCCGATTCCCAAGATTTTGATAGATCTGCACTACCCTTATCTCTCATTTATTATAATTATGATTGCTTGTCACTAAAATTCAACTAAGTTTCTTGCTTCCGTCGACAAAGAACAAGAAATTCATGTGTCATTTTAGTGTCGAGTGAGCGTAGTAGTAGTTGCTCACAGAGACGAGCGCACTCGAAGGACAAACTGACCGACAACATATCCACTCATCAGCATCGTGGACCTCAACCAATACCTGCTTTGTCGTCCATATGCAGCTGAGTCTTTTACCTAAAAATTAATATTTATCCTTAATTTTCACTAGATCATGTCAAACCAACAACTTTTGAAGTTTCATCATCTGCAAGAGAATAATTAAGTTCATAATTAATTCTAGCTAGGAAGTTGGTTGAAATTTCAGACTGAAGGATTTATTAAAATCAGTGTTGTATTCATAAGTATTGAGTACACTAATACATCTCTAGCTATAATTACTTTTGGGACCAGTTAATTATGCTGAACTACTCACTAAAATTAGTAATTCAACTTCACCTCTAGAGATAAGCTCTCAAAGATAATACAAGTATTTGGTATGTTCATCCTTAAATGGAATGAATCCATGGGCATTGCTATAATAGGCTTCGTATTACAATGTCTATCGACCATCGTAGGCTTCTCTTGTTTTTGCATCAAAGCATGCAAAATTGTTAAGACAACACAATTTACTTGTATTATCTTTGAGAGCTTATCTCTAGACACAAACATCTACCGTTAAAACCTCACGCAGATACTCTTGCCTTACTCGACGCTAAGTGTGGACTACACAAACTCTCATAATCGTTACGAACTAGGATTCCTAATGGAGCAAGCACGGTATTACTGGCGTACTGGATAACTTTAATAGAAAGCTTATAGGCATTTGATTCCACTTATATTTACAAGTAGTACTTTTTATTTTTTTAATTCTAGTTTCTTTTTTAAATAAAATCAAAATCACAAATTGAAAATGATTTATATTTTAAAAAAATTTATTTTAAATTAATTATAAAATATAAATGTAAATATTTCAATAATATTAATCAAGATTTTATTAATAATTAATATTAAATATTTAAATAATATAGAAGCTTTAAAAAAACTACTCCATGAATATGTGCTGGGTCTATCATACAAATTTTGTTACGATCACATCTACTATAACTGTGGGTCCTGTTAATAATCAATTTCCCTCTTCGTAACTTTGAGCAACACATCATATCAGGCACTTCGAGCATATCTTTCTTTAGTTCCACCTAAACAAGCCTTGACATACCTAGTTTATCACTTCTATACCTATTGCATCATTGATGATACTTGTATAAATATTTTATTACACATGAGCATAAATATTTTAAGATTAATTACAAAAATTCCAAAATTTACTCAAACTTTCAATTTTTTTTTTGTTTCAAATCTAGCTCAATGTTACTAAGTTAACAGAGTTGACATGACAAACTATGTCAACTACGTTATATAGTACACATAGATGTCATATACAAGGCGATGACACTGCACCATGCTTCTTTAACTCTCATTTCCGTTTTGTTCCCAAGGATGATTAGCTCCGGGGCCTCCTTTACACCTAGCGACGACAAGCCCTCTAATGAGTAGCAAAACCAGGGAAATACCTCTAGAAATGTTGCTCAGAAGAAGGCCGCACTTGAATCTGCAACTACCACGGGAGATGTTGATGCTCCTTTAGGGACTCTAACTAAAAATGATGCTCAAGGTGATTCTGGGGAGGACAAGGGCATTGCTGAGAGTGCTAGTGCTGGTGAGTCCAACAAGATAGTGGGAAAAAGAAAAGAGATTTAAGAGATGATCTAGGTGAAGCTGGTGCTAGTGGCAGTGCGGTGGAAACTAAACGACGATCCATTGGAGTCGTTGTTACTGATGTTCCTCCGATATATGTTATTGTGTAGCATGTAATTTGAAACAAGATCCTCTGTCTAATATTACTCTGTCTTATGAAATCTCAGCCATTTATTTTGCGGGACTCACGCAGGACTCGTGCGAGACTCACATAAATAAATGGCTGAGATTTATTAAACACAATAAGACACCATAATATTGAACAGAGGATCTAAACTCTGAAATTTTCTTCTTTCTGGTAATGTGTGGTCACTTAAGGGCATATACTAAGGAAGAAAAACCTTGAAAAGGAGCATTTCCACCTTCTGTCTTTCTAGCCGACTAGGGCGATAACAAAAGAGGTGAAAATGACGACAATCCTGAGGTTGCTAGGAGCATTATTGAAAAAGAGATGGTGCCTGCTCTTCTTAATGTTGCTCAAGACTAAGCTTCAGCAGGAACAAGTCAGCTCTGACATGGACCTGAACATAGTCCCAAATGATGATGACACTCCATAAGAGCCTGCTGTCGCTGAAACTAACACCAACTGCATTTCCATTGTCATTCCAATGATGGCTAATGTAGTGGTTGCAATTTCCATCACCAACTGCATTTCCATTACGATCCAGAAGCGATAAACTTTCTTGTAAATCTTCTTTATAATACAACCAATGAAGTACTTGGCATGAGTTAAGATATCAAGCCTATCGTGCTTTGAACTTAAGGCCATAAGGACTAAACTCAGAGTTAACAGGATCACACGGTTCAAATTCTGAAACATAATCTTTTGTTTTTAAATTCATGTCTGATATGGCTTACTACGTCATTAATGTTAATGGAGACACTAACGATAGGTTAAATTTAAAAAAATTGAAAGTTTAAATACTTAATTGCCACTTTTTAAAGTTCCGCCTGTACTTATAAAATTGAGTAAAGTTTAGGAATTTTTATAATTAACTCAATATTTTATTGCACAAGCTTCATTTATGTACATAACACTTCAAGCATCAAAATTTTATTTATAATATAAAATATATAAGGTATTATATTGATTAGCTCAAAGTAAAAAATTTTATTAAAACAAAATTTTGAAAAAATACATTTATTCATAAAATGCTAATGTAATTCCGTTTTAATTTTACACATTCAAAACCTACAAATTCTATTCGATAATATGAAATAATTGAATGTTTTAAACTTTGAATTATTTAAGATGTCATTTTATTTACAAATCTTGATATAGGACGAATAGAAAACAATTATCACACTATTTGGAATTTAAAATTGAAACACCAACTTCTGTAAAAAGAAAAATGTAAGAACGTTGTCAAGATTTTTCTCCTTAATTATTGGAATTGTACATCTACAAATATATTCTTAGACTTCAGATTATAGTTGTACGATTAATTATTGAGATTTATTACCTTATTGTACAATATAACTAGTACATTTATGAGAAAGTAACAATGAATAGAATTATTTTTCCGTTTTCTTCTTCTTCTCATCTTTTAAGTTGGCATCAGAGTGTACAAAATCTTTTGAAGATAAGTGAAAAATCTATTCCTATTGTTGCTCAATTCGAAGGAGCTTTTAATGCAGACATCATTCTTTCTGAATCAAACTATGATGTTTGGTCACAACTGATGGAGATACATATTGTTGAAAAAAGGAAACTCTCTTATATCCGTAACAAAACAAAGCCACCTACAAAATTTGAAGATGTGTATAAGAAGTGGTATGCTAAAAATCAAAAAGTTAAAAGATGGTTACTGATGTCAATGAGTCAAGAGATTATGAAGCCATACTTACAATTACCCATGGCCCATGAAATCTGGAGCACACTAGCAAAAGCCTTCCATGATTGAAATGATAAATTGCAGTTGTTTGCCCTGAACCAAAAGACAATCAATACAAAACAAAGTACAAAACCTCTCTCTAAATACTATGGAGAGTTAACTGAAGTCTTTTAAGAACTAGATCACTATGACAAAATAGTAATGAAGGATCCTGAAGATATTGAAGTATACTAAAAGTCGATTGAATGACTAAGGGTGCATATATTCCTAGCAGGTTTGGATGATGTTTTTGAAGAGGTTTATGGAGATATTATAAGGAAGGAATCAATTCCATCTTTGGAAGAATGTGATGCATTGATTTGACAAGAGGCAGTACACCATGAAACATTGAAAGGAGAATTTGGAAACTATGAAGTTGTTATTATTGTGGTTGGAAACAATTTGAAGACAATCGTTGATGTTGAAAAGTCTACATACAAATGCACTCATTACAATCAAAATCGACATACTAAAGATTACTGCTATGAAATTATAGGATATCCAGATTGGTGGGATCATAATAGAGCACCCCGAAAGAAGAATTTTTAAGGAAACTTCAACTGTTGCTGTTGCTGAGACAAAATCAATGATGATGTTGTTGAGAAGGCTTCTGCATTAGTAGCAACGTTAGATAATGGCGGTAAGAATTTTAATGTTTCTACACCTATTTCTAATAGTATATGGATAATTGATTTTGGTGCTACAAATCATGACTTTTGATTCTAAGCAAGTTATTGAACTCACAGAGCCCTCATAAAAATTTGTTACTACTGCTAACCGTGATAAAGCCCCAATTGTTGGGGAAGGGTCTTTAACTCTTATTAATACTCTAAATTTGTATTATATTTTGGTTTTTCCATCATTGAATTATAACTTCTTGTCTCAAATAACAATAGCCTTATCTTGCATTGTAATCTTTTGGCCTAACTTTTGTCTCTTTAAGGACATCCAAACAAAGCAGATGATTGGTTGTAGTATTAGGAGAGGGAAGTTCTATTATCTGGACTTAACGTCAAGGAGTTTGGCAAGTTGTTTCAAGTTTTTTTCGTGGATAAGTCAAAGGTGGAGAAAAATGAAGCTAAACTCTAGTTGTAACATCGACATTTGGGGCAAGCATCTTTTGTGTATCTCAAAAAATTATTTCCTAGTTTGTTTGAAAAAATTGATGTTCTAGTTTCCCCTGTGATGTTTGTGAAATTGCAAAATGTAATCGAAATTCATTTCCATCAATGTTAAATAAGAGTCCCTTGCCTTTTATGGTTATTCACTTTGATATATAAGATTCATCCAAAATTCCAACTTTAGGTGGGTTTTGTTGGTTTGATACTTTTATTGATGATTTTACGAGGATGACTAGGTTATGCTTAATGAAATACAACAGTGAAGTGAATTTCTTGTTCCAAAAATTCCATAAGATCATTCAAACTCAGTACAATGCACAGGTTCAAGTTCCTCGCAGTGATAATGGTAGAAAATATTAAAGCTTTGAATTAAAATATTATTTGGGAGTACAAGGCATTATTAATCAAACTACTTACATGGATACACCCTAATAGAATGGGGTAGCCCATTTACTATAATTTGTTCGTGTCTTATTAATTCAAGTTCATATGCCATTGCTTATTAGTAAGAAGTTCTTTCTTTCGGTGCATATTTGATTAATTGAACTCCCTCTCGCTCTTTTTAATTTCAAACACTATTTCAAGTCCTCATTAATGTTATAGTTACTCTACCAATACCAAATATGCATCCTTATGTTTTTGGATGCATAACATTTGTGCATATCAATAGACATTAACGCAATAAGCAGCTCCACGAGCCCTATGATGTGTTTTTTTTGGTATGTGACAAACTAAAAGGGGTACCTAAGTTATCATCCTCTAACTAAATGTATGTTCATAACAATGGATGTTGTCTTTCATGAAGATACAATCCATTTCTTTGAGTATGAACTTTAGGGGGAGTACCAGAAGGAAATTCAGACTTTTGATTATAAACTTCAAGGGGAGTAAGAAGGTGAATCTCATGTTTTAGATGTTAATGCTGTTAGTGATTGTGCTAATAATCAGTTGGAGCATGAAGAGGATCAAGAAGGGGCTATTGAACAAGAGGATATTGAACAAGAAGGGACTACTAAAGAGGAGGATGTTGGTCCAACAAGTGTAAAAGTTAAGACTCTCACTAATATACCATACCAATTGTTTACTGAGGATGTTCCTATTCTTGACCCTAAGCCATCTAGAAAATAACTACCAAAGCATCTTATTAAAGGTTTTCCTAAGCCTACATATGAACCTGAAATTTCAAGTAGAGTTAAATATCTTATGAGTCATGATGTATCAAATAATAATCTATCGGAATCAAATAAGTCATTTGTAAATCAATTATCTATTGTAGCTATTCCTAACAGTGTGCAGGAAGCTCTAGATATTTCGAAATGGAGAGCTGCAATGAATGAGGAAATGAACTCTTTACAAAAAATAAAACTTGATAAAACTTGGGAGATTGTTAATTGCCCACCAGGAAAGAAGTCAGTTGGATGCTGATGGGTTTACACTATAAATTACAATATAGGTGGCACAGTTGAAAGGTTCAAAGCAAGATTGGGGGCAAACGGGTAATACCCAAACTTATGGGATTGATTACATAGAGACATTTGCTCATAGAACTAAAATTAATATTGTTAGGGTATTGTTATCCCTATCTACAAACTTGGATTGGCCTTTGCAACAATTTTATGTAAAGAATGCTTTTTTGTGTGGTGCTTATCTGAAGAAATCTATATGGAGCTTTCACCAGGTTGTATGGTAGTAACAAGATAGAGTAAAAATGTTTGTAGATTGAAGAAATCATTGTACGAGCTGAAGTGGTCTCTAAGAGTATGGTTTGGAAGGTTTATAAGGCCTATGATAACTTTCAGATATCATCAAAGCAATTCTGACCACACTTTATTCTTGAAAAGAAGGTGAGATAAAATCGCTGCTCTTATTATATATATAGATGACATGATGGTGACAAGAGATGATCCAAAAGAGAGGAAGGCACTGCAAGAATACTTGAGTGGAGAATTTGAAATGAAAGATCTTGGTTGCTTGAAATATTTTCTTAGGATTGAAGTTTCTAGATTAAAGAAAGGAAATTTTCTATCACAAACAAAATATGGATTAGACTTATTACAAAAAACTTGTATGTCAACATGTCAACCAACTGATACATCAATTGAGGAAGGCTTGAAGTTATATGTATAAGCAAACCAAATACCTTGATAAAGGACGATACCAAAGGCTTGTAGGAAGGCTAATGTACTTGGCTCACCTAAAACCTGACCTTGTTTATGCTTTGAGTATTGTTAATCAGTTTATGCATAGTCCTGAAGAACAACATATGAGGGCAGTTATGAGAATTTTGAGGTATTTAAAATCTACTACAGGTAAAGGAATTTTGTTTACTAAAAATACAGATTGGCAAAGTATAAATTTGTATACAGATGCTAATTGGGAAGGATCAATAGAAGATAGACGATCAACTTCTAGCTACTTCACATTTGTGGGTGGTAACCTAGTTATATAGAGAAGTAAAAGACAAAACGTGTTCACTCGGTCAAGTATGGAAGTTGAATTTAGAGGTATAACACTTGGTCTCTATGAAGATTTGTGGCTCAGACTACTTTTACAAGATTTAGGCTATCCACTTAAGCATCTAATTAGTCTATATTGTGATAACAAAGCTGCTTGTGATATAGGTCACGATCCTGTCCAACATGATCAAACAAAGCATGTTGAGGTTGACAGGTTCTTTATTAAGGAGAAGTTGGATGAAAAAATTGTGGAGTTGCCCAAGATTTAATTTGAGGATCAATTGATTGACATTCTTACTAAAGTAGTTTCAAATTATATGTTCTTAAAATTTCTTAACAAGTGGGACATGCATGACATCTATGCAGCAATTCTAGGAGAAGTGTTGAGATTTCCCCCCTTAATTGTTAGGATTTTACATCTGTAAATATATTCTTAAACTCCTAATTATAGCAATAAGATTTATTATTGAGATTTCTTCCCTTATTCTACAATATACCTAGTACATTTTACGAGAAAATAATGATGAACATAATTATTTTTCCTTCTTCTTCTTCTCATCTTTAAAGTAATGCCTCTTTACTACTAAAATCAATAATAATAAAAATTAAAGCATAAGTTACGTAAAATTTACTAACATTAAACTAGCAACTTTTGGAAATCACATTAAAAATTTATAAAGAATAGTATTTGTGTAATAGTAATACTAATTATCTGAAGTCTTATTTTACCAATAAATAATTTTACAATATTATAATTTGAAAAGAAAACTCTTCATCTCAAAGACTAAATAAAGAATTTGGAGTATAAGCTTCGTCTCAAAAGCAAATGTTAGGATGCATTTGGCAGTAGAATTTAGAACTATTAGTTTTCAATCATGTTGCTTGTTGATAACAAAAGAATAATTTTTATGATTCCAACTAAATTCCGAAGATTTTAAAAATAATTAATCAAATAGTAAGAAATAAAGTTATAAAAATAATTATTTTTATATCTTTATTTGATTAACACTTATTTTGGATAACTTAATTTTCATCAAATTACTTTATATTGGTTACAAGTGTAAAGATTGAGGCTGCACTTCCGAATGTGTGAAGAGTTAGGATTGCATAGGACCACGTAGTTCTTAGTTTTATCCAATGTTTTAAAAATCAGACCGGACATTGAACCGGTCGAAGGAAAGGTTTAAGGTTTAGAGGTTCAACTGGTAGTGAACCGCTATAAAACTGGTATATAATAAGTGAGAAATAAAACTTATAAAAATAATTAAAAATAAAATATTTTATTGAAATAAAAATACACCAATGTCTATTATTATATAATTAATTAATAATAAATAAATAT
>JAOSBM010000006.1:23402521-23413428 GCA_027568955.1 Erythroxylum tenue
CTCCAAGGAAAAAGATTGCCTATCAATTTATGGGACTATAACTTAAAGTTATGGAAGTGCATAGGATTAAGGTGCCTATAGAAAGTTTGAGGTGTGGATATTCAATGTTCACTTTGAATTGGTACTAAAGGGCATACTACCACTAATCACTCTCCTATACAGTTCCCCAGTGGCGAAGCCAGGAATTTGTTTCAGGAGGGGCAATGTATATATATATTAATAATGGTAAACATTTATCCAATTCACCATTGACAATAACATTCTTTTAGAGTAGGCAACCTTTATATATATATATATATATCTTTTTAAAAAAAAAAATTTGAGGGTGGGCATTTGCCCAGCCTCCCTTGCATGTGGCTTCGCCACTGCAGTTCCCTTAAGTTCCTTTTTCCCTTGTCCCTAGAATAAAATTAATCAAAATATCCCAAAGACTCAAACTATACTAATTATAATGAAATTGAAGTTAGTTCCGAATGACTGACCTCACTCGTGCTCTGTAATGTCACGAACCCCTGAAGTTTTTGTTCCAATCATTATTGCCGGCAAACAAGATAATTTTAGGCCCCCCATCTTCAGTTATGGTTGGCATGAATAAATAGGATTCATGCATTGTTATGATAACATTGCCTGGATTCCAACATTGTTCTACCAATAGCCCTTGGGTCCTCTGCTCAGCAAGACGTACAATAATTTGTATCAAGCTCTCATTCTTTGAAGAAAATAATTCTAGGCAGATACAATGATAAAGTCCAACATAAAGGAAATAAAAGTTTTTTTTTTTTGAGAAAATTTGTGCTAGCTCTCTTGTACTTGGATTGCGGCTCCAAAAACTCTAGCCTTATTTGGGTAACAGCAAGAGGAAGTATAACTCTAGCCTTTCGGTCCCTCAAGTAACATATTATATATTCTGCATTAACATATGCTTTTTCACTTGAAATATAAATTCAATGCCCTTATCATATGGACCAGAATGTTGGGATACAATCAGATAATGAATATATTAGCATAAAATAATGCTGTTGCATTAGATCAAATCTCCATTGAAGTTTGAAATGTAGTGTAGTAATGAAAGATATCTAATGAGATTTAAGTCAAAGGAAAATAAAAAAAGGATGACAATAGAGAAAAATCATCTTAGCATCTGGGAGTAGTAAAATCAAATTTCAAATGATACTGATAAATTTAAGAAGCTATGTCTTTTAGTTAATTCCTTCCAATTTTTATAACTTAAGAAAATTAGAATATATACCAGTTAATTATTTAATATAAATTACTAATAAGAATATTTATAAATAATTTAATTTGTTTTATTTATATTAAAAAATAAGTAATTAATATAATTGAATTTTTAAACATATCCAAAATAGATAACAATTCAAAATAAACAAATAAATATTATTATATATATAATTTAATTATGCAATTATTTATCTTCAAATTTTATTTAACATAACTAAATGAAAAATCAAAACAAAAAATAGAAATAAAACCGATAATTAGCTTTTCCCCCCACTTAGCCATATTGATTTATGAATTTATCACTTCAACAAAAGTCGAATGACAGTATTTAGGTTTCCTTGATTAATTGCTTATAAAACATGCCATTAGAACTAAATTAAGAAAAAGAAAGAAAAAAAGGGACAGAGATTATGCCTGGCATATATGTTAAGTTGAATTTAGAAATATGTTATTTGAAAATATCAATCAGCAACGAGCAGTTCTAAATTACCATGGTCACAAATTAACATTGGAAGTCATTTTCTGGAGGGGTTTACAACATTCGCAAGTAATTATGTCTAGCAATACTACTTGTTGAATGGCTATTCAAAAGTTGAGTGGAAAGAGAAAGGGCTAAAAGGCAAAACTCAAAAGCACGCAACATGTCGTCGTCCACTGATGTCAAATATAGCCACACCGTGAGAGTGTCACCGGCATCTGGCAGAGGCTCATAACATAACTCGCATGAAAAGTTAAAAAGAGCCTGCCCAGGGTTCTACTACACTTCATCCACGACTTTAAAATTACTATTACAATTCAGATTTTTGTTCCAAAATTTGTAATTGTCCACAGTTGTAGTGGTACAGTTCACAATTTAAAATCAAGTTGATTTTTCTTTTTCTTTTTCTTTTAATATTTATAGTTTAAAATTATTAATTACTTCTTCGTATGATTTAACTATTATGCAAATTTTATACCATATTTTTAAGTTCAAATTGATAAAAATTCATTAAATAACATTATAAAAATAATAATTTTATAAAATATGAGTATTAAAATTTGGAAAAAAAAAATAAGTTTATCAACCAAAGGATGCAAATATTAATCAACTTAAGAGTGTTATATATAGATAAAAAGGAAACTTTCCTATTCCATTCGATTCCACGTACAGTCACTCTCCAGTCTCATAGCTTTTGGAGGAAAGGTTTGGAATCTATCTTACTCTCTGTTTCTACAGTCCTGAGAAGCGGTTCTGGAAATCTATCTTCTTTTTATTTTTATTTTTCATCGTTCTTAAGATATATCTACCTGTACCTACC
Source organism: Erythroxylum tenue (assembly GCA_027568955.1). NCBI lineage: Eukaryota > Viridiplantae > Streptophyta > Magnoliopsida > Malpighiales > Erythroxylaceae > Erythroxylum > Erythroxylum tenue. Next base: position 23,405,059 of record JAOSBM010000006.1, read on the forward strand.
TTGACAAACAACAGCAAGCACTGAGAGAGTCCCGTGTCGCTCGTCAAAACAAGGCAGAAGAGAGAGAGAGAAAAGTAGATAGATCTCACCAGAAACTAAGCATAGAAGAAACTCAGAAACAAGAAGAACAAAAATAGAACCAATATACCCTAATACTGAAGCAGATGTTGAGGTCGTAAATGGTTTTCTGGATTTGTAGCAACAACCAACCAAAATATGCTATCCAAATATCAAAGATAAAGAAATCTTTCTCTAAACCCCAAGGACACATATATCAATAAATTCAGAAGAAAGAAAGAATTTCTATTGTTGGCATAAAAGAACCCTAACAACAACTGTCGAGCTCTGATCATTCTCCACAGAGGAATTAAAAAAACATAAAAAATCTCAAACGAACAGCCAATCTTTCTTTGCCAAGAAAACTCAAGATTAATATGTGCAGACGAAATCGAATAACTTTCAAGAACCCAACGAAGATAGTGAGAGAAAACCCTAAACTGGAAACAAGATTTTCAAGCGATCGAGTGGATCTGACAGTCACGCTCACTTACAGGCAGGCAGAGAGATCTCTTGAGATCAAAGTAATTAACTTCAAAACGGGACATACAGAGAGCTAGGAATCGCACTTTAAATTCTACTAGCCCGTTTGCACATAAACCCTAGGAGAGAGATCTGGCAAAGGGAAAGAAAGATGACGAGTAGAGAGAAGCTTCCTTTTGTAAATCAACGGCTGAATGGGGTTGATGTTACTGGAATTTACATTCAGAACAGTAATGTTAGTGGATTGATAATCTTTTCGATAAAGGGGACGCCATGAATAGAGAAAATGATAAAGACCAGTGGATTGAGATCTTTTTGCAGAAGATAATAACATCGAAATGACGCTTCTCTCTTTAGTTTGTGTATAATATATGCAATGTACGAAGTACAGCACTAAGTTTGAACGAAAATTACTAGCCTCTCTTCCTTCATTCACCGAATCTGAGTCTGAGTCTGAGTCTCTGTCTCAGTCTCGGACCATTTTGCATTTTATCTATTTTAATAAAAAAGATCCACCAAATAGTTCAACGTTAATTCCGTTATTACATTTAAAATGCTTTGATTGCAATTGATTTACACCTGTTAAATCATTGTCCTAATCAAATAACCCTTTATGCGTAGTTAATAAGATGCCTGGCTGGTCACAAAAATAGTAATCCATCTACGGAAAAGGGAACATTAATTAATTAGTTTTGCAATTAAAATCAGACATATGTTAACAACTAATTTAAGATTTTAATTTCATATCAAATATAAAAAATTACTTTTTTTAAAAATCATATTATAAAAATTTGTAATATGATTTGTATCAGTTTATGAATTTATAACCTTTTAATTAGGTGCATACTTACCAAGTAAAGCAAATTTGTATTTCAAATTTCTTTTTGTTAAACACCTAAAACTTTAAGCATACTAAAGATTTCGTAGACAATGGAACCATCCACAAGAAATCAAACGCTATCATTTATCTAACCCTCCTTTAACCCCTCCAACATTTAACCTCTTGATAGGATAGGAGTGCGGAAAGCTTATCACCAAGCCACGATCCTAATCATTTTAGATCCACCAACTTCACATAAATCAATACGGCCTTAAAATGTATAAGTTGAAGTGCAAGTTTGTTTCAAGGATTTGAGGGCAAATGTTGGATGGGTGGAAATTGGAAAACGCGTATCTTCGTTTCTTTCCAAAAGCCCGTGAGTCTAAAGATAAGAACGATGACAAAGAAATGGAACAAAACCTGTTGGACCCAGACCTACGCTTAATATATAAATCTGGACCACACCAAAAATCTCAGACCCTATCCAGCAATCTTATATATGCATATTAATTTTGGGTAAAATTAAAAGAAAACATTGGCAAGAACGAAGGGCAAATAAATTAAAATAAAAAAGGAACTGGAGATTTACACCTGCCCACTTGCAGAGCCCTAACTTTTTCACTAACAGAGGATCCCAAGCATTTCGCTTCTTGTAAGGGGAAATGTATGACAAACTATTTACAGTAGAATTTAGAAATCACAGGATCTCAAGAATTCGTGTCGTCGTTACCAAGGGGCTTCCTTATTGAAGCCCAAAGATTAATTGATTTTCAAGGCCTAATATTGTATGACTACTCTATGCACCAACATGAAGCCCTTCCATCCAATTATTAATTAAAAGAATGATGATATCTTCGAGTAGACCACAAATTGAATTAATCTTAAATTATACGAAGACATTTTTCTTACTAGTCATTGAGTATATAAAATTGCATCATTTTTATATCTAATTAATATATATATATGTATGCATATTAGTGGGCTACAAAAAGTTGATGAATCTTTTGCATACCTTGGACCACTGTGTGGACAAAAAACACAAGCTTCATCCATATTCATGGGTTATTCCACTCTCTCTTCCTTCACCAAGATGAGCATTTATATTCTGAAGAATAGGAAAATAGAGAAGAAAGAAGAAATTTGGTGTTAGACAAGTAGGTTCACGATCGAAATTGGCTCGTAATTGTAACCATATTAATGACCTTAAACTTTGAAACTTTGATGATTGTTGCAGCTTGAGGGTCTCATAGAATACTAACAACAATGTTATTGTATTGTTGTTGATACGCAAGCGATACCCTGGCCTCATACCACAAAAATGAGTGTCTACAAATATGCATGCAAGCACCGTACCTAAGAGGCTAAGAACAACAACAAAACGCTTGAAAGCAAGGAGATAGGAAGAAAGACACTGAATGAAACACACAAATGGCAGTAATTTGTACCGTATAGGACCTTGGTTTCTTCTATCATTTATAGCCTTATATTCTTGAACCTCAGACATTTTTTTTCTTCTTCATTTTGGGAAGAAGAAGACAAAACGAAGATGGGGACAAAAGCTGATATAGAATAATAGCGATAAATTCAAGGCCGACTCGAACTATTTCTACGTCTATGCCAGAAAGCTTCTAAAAGGCGAACGAGGAGATGAGTGGAGAAAAACGATAGATAACGCAATATATAATGAAAAAGCAGTATGTATATATGAAGGTTGCATAGCATACGCCACACCAGCTACATAAGTAGAGTGTATTACATAGGCATATGTTGTCTGTATATTACGTAATCTACTTGGCCAGGGTAGGTTTGTCAGTGATTGGTGTGTACTTGTAACTTTGCTGAGTTGCTCGAACAACACCTCGCATGTGGGGGCTGCCTTAGCTTGTGTTATTTAATTCAACGAAGCAATGGGATTCGTAATTTGTGTGTGTCGCTATTTTCAAGCTTTTGCAATGTAGCTTTCATCGTTTTTAAGTTTTTTTTGGCTAGGTCAAGAGACCATATCTTTTGTTTAATATTATAATATTTTATTATGTTTAATAAAATTTAGTCATTTATTTATATGAATTTCGTATGAGATTTACGTGGGTCTCGTGAAATAAATAATTGAGATTTTATGAGATAAAATAATACAGAGTAATATTAGATAGAAGATCTTGTCCCCAATTATAAAATTTATAACTGTGTTGTGTTACTGCTTGCTGCTCCTTTTAACTTAACAGACATAATATTTATAACTCATCTACTACTCTTGCATGCATTTAAGGGGAGACCGTCTTTTTTGGGGTGATTGTACCGTCATTTCTTTGTTATTAATTAACTTTTTCTACTTTACTGCCCTTTATGCTTAGACTGCAGCTTCTAGTTTCTTTATTTGTTCTACTTATTTATATATATATAATAAACTATTTATTTATCTATTTATATTGTACTCAACGAGACACATAACGTGGAGGCAACAACTACAGCTGGTCTTGGTAAGACAAAAGGTAATAACAGATTGTGGCAATATCAGGTATATATATTTCAGTGTATTACTTATCTTTACTAATTTTATTCATTGTACCTTATATCCTAATTGTCCTGTCATAATTACATGCGGGCTTACGGAAAACAGTCTCTCTACATTATAAAAGTAAGGTTGCGTACTATCAGGTCCCCTCAAACCTTACTACAATGTGAAAATTCGAAATATGATAATGATGATGATGACGGTGACTTATTTTGACTTTGTGTCATTTTTGCGAGTCAAGCTAAATCATTAGTTGAATATAAAATAAAAAGTATAGTTTATCCATACGCTTTGTTCCCTATTTGTTTTGCGCGGAGTTAAATTAAATAGTAATTTTTATAAATTTAATTATTAGTCTTAATTTATTATTGAGATATTTTATATTGTTATTTCTATCATTTTTTAAAAGTAAAATTTTTCATTTTTTATTACTAACTAGGACGATTCTATTCTTACTAAAAGTGATTTTTTTAAAAGGCTGAAGTATATGCTTATCATTTCAAGCATTCTTTTTTTCAGTCATATGAGAAAACTAGTGTTAACTTATGATGCTAATAATATTTGTATGCGAGAGAATACAAATTTACTAATAACAATCAAGCATGATATTTATGAATAAATGAAAACAGATAATCGAAAAAGTATTAAAATTAAAATTTAAAATTTGATATTTACATATTTAATTTTAAAAAATATTGAATAAAGATTGATATTAACAAATTGTGATTGAAGGATTTTTAAATATTAACTAACACTACAACATATAAGCTTATTAGCGAAGAATTCAATCGTCGTTAAATATTAAAAAATCGCGTCAAATAATAATTTGCGACAAAAAACAATCATCGTCCTGATGGTCGCTGAATTCGCGTAGCCAAATAATATTCACGATGCATTCGTGAATGATTTTGGATACACAATATATTCGTTGATAAAATATATAACCAACGAGAATAAAAAACGGCGTACATAAAAATTTAAGACGTACATGTTTTGTAGAGAAAAAGTTTTTACCTACGAAACTGTAGTTGTATGTAATTGTTTTTACCTACGATTTTATTTTTGTAGCAGAATAGTTTTAGCTACTAATTGTTTGTTATAGGTAAATGTTTTTAGAGACGTTCTTCAAGACGCGGGGAATAACGTTTTGTGACGAATTTATTTTGATATCTAATACTCTTTTGTGACAAACATTTATTTTTAAATGTTAATTTTATTGTAATTGTTAAAAACAATTTTAATTTAATTTATTACAAATTTTAAGACAATTTGAAATATAAAATTGTTAATTATAAATTGGTGACATATTTTTTAAATAATAACAAAGTGAAATAAAATAATTAATAAAAATGGAATGCATTTTATAAAAAAGAATAATTACAGGTTAATTATTTGTACAAAATTTATAAACAAACTAAGACTTCTCGTCATCACTATTATTGATATAGTTTGAGCCAAGTAATTGTTTGACCATCTTTCTAAGCTTGTTGACTTCTTTTACATTACAATTTAACTTCTCTTCTGTACATTATAACTCAGTCTTCAGTGATTGGTTCTTCTTTTGAAGTGTCATGACATACGTTGGTGACGAAGATGCAATAACAGGCTTACGGGCGTACCCAAGACTTTTGATATATCCGGATCTTGTACTAAGAACATTGTTGAAAATGTCATCGATATTGGGCTGATTCCCCTGAGACAATGATATCTGCAATAAAAAATTATTACTTAGTATTACATAAAAAATAAACTGTAATATTTGTTTTTTTGTACATACATAATTATTTTGTAGCTTTTCAGGCGTCCAGCCTTCACCTTCCTTGTAGTGTGTTAGCTGGTACAGTGTGATCTAGTGTTTTGAAACCTGGATCGGTCATCGAATCGGAGGCCTTACTAGTCACCGGTTTGACGTCATAATTATACAATAATTATATTTAATTATATATATAATATTAAAAATATTAAAAATAAAAAAATAAAAAATAAAAAATAAAAATTTATTGAACTAGTGGTCGGACCGGTCAAACCGGACCGGTCCGACTGGTCAATTGGCCGGTTTTGACCGGTTCTCATTGGTTCAATTGAAAATCGGTTTTGAAGGGACGGTCGGACCGGCCGGTTTGGTTCGGTTTTTAAAACTATAGTGTGATCCTATCATACTCTTGTTTTTGGAGTTGAGTTTGACCCTATTATATAAATTTCAAAAATTAGAAGATAATAGAATTTATTGTATTAAGCAATTAAATAATAAGTTGAAAGCGTTACACTTACAAATTGTTGTCGAAAGACAATAAATGATTTGGAATAGGTGTTAAATTTACTTTAGTAACTCTTATTGTTAAAAACTTATCAGTTAATTAATTAATAGAAATTAATCAATTTTTATAAATAAAATAAATCAATTAATATTTATTTAACAGTTTCTTTTTTAATTAAACTTCAAATTTTTCGATATAAAAAGATAACCTTCTTTAATCATATTTTAAATTCTTTAAATTTATTTATTTATAATTAATTTTATAATAATCTAATATTAATATTAATCGAACCTTTTAATAATTAAATTTCTTGTATCACTGGTTTAATTTATGATTCAATTTTTAAAATTTTGATTTAATTATGCGTGGTAGTATATTTTGTTTATTTAGGAATAATAGGAGACTACAAATGAGGGAGGATGTGCCCTTATCTAAAAATGTGTGGTCATACGTTAGTGATTATAGCAAATGTCTGTAGAAGTCCGTACAAGTATTACGTCGTGCCCCGTGTGAAGTTCTTTTTCTGTTTTGCATGGCACTCAACCTGTCAACCAAGGGCAAAATATAAGGTGAAAAAAATAAAAAAAAAATAGGAGTCTGTTGGTCATATTTGGGATTAAAGTCTCAATAATGAAAAGAAGAGTTTTCTTTAGCAATGACCCACAGACAAGAGGAGAATTTGACTATGTTAATCACCACTTTTATATTTTAATCCTTGCCATCATTTCTAATTAACCAATAAGTTTAAACTGTAATAGTCCATCTTTTAATCAATTTCACATAATTCCTTTTTGAGTTGAGAGAGAAAAGTTTGAATAATACTTGGAAAGTAAGTAAATAGTCTCCGCCATTAATTTGAGAATTTCAGACTAAATTCTCCAAGTGCAAAAGCAGGTGATGACAATCTTCCAAATGATGGTGACACTGTTTCATAGAAGCTACGGTAAAGTGAGCTCTAACCCAAGTAGGAACGCACTTATTGGCGGCGAGCAACCTAAAAGTTTTGACTTTAAGAATAAAGTAGCAATTCCACACAAGCAATCAGTCCGGTTCACCTTGGCAATAAAGATTGCTTATTTGAGAGATTTAGAAATGAGCACACATAATTTCTGACCGGTTTATTTCATTTGCGAGTGTAGGAGGGATATTAACCAGCGTTGTCCATCAAGTAGCTCCCAATCTTTTAAGGTTCTCCCATAATCAGTTTTCAAAGTATTAATTGCATGTTCAGGACAGCATGTATCGGCGAACCTTGTAATGGATAAGAAGTATACTATACTCTTAGAAAAGTGTCTTTGAGAATTTCGAATGCCAACTAAGGATTATCTCAAAAAGAGATATAACTATCCGTAACATATATAGAACCAATTAAAAACTTGCAAATTGATTAGAGATGGGATCTTTTTTAACCTCCATGATGTTAAATCATAATTGTTTTTTTTAAGTGGTTAATCGTGTTCATCCCAACCATATTTTAGGCATAAGAGCCTCTTTCAAAATGAGTTTAGTTATATAGCCTATCTCCACCACCATTTACAAAGAATAATGGACATTTGCGCTCCCAATCTTCTATTTTTGTTTCCATGCATTGCAGTTTTATCATGTCATATCAACGTCCAAGAGTAATATTTGACAATTAATAAGAAAATGTTGCAACTCAAATGAAGCGTATCGCTTGTTAGTATTCCTAATTTATCAGTAATCCATATAAGCTTGTCATCAGAAGAAGGCTTGATTATTTGAATGTTCAACAAATTCCAATCAGCTTAATTTAGGTGTCTTTGGAAAGAAAGTAACCTAAATAAATTGCCATTTGAATAGTTGTACTAATCCACCACTTTGTCTTCTCTAAGAATCTTTTATATACTTTCTAGGGTGCATATATAGATACTAACGAATTTGAAATGCCATAAGAGATTGTTCGGTAGGTGGATGCTTCAAATAAATCAGGAATTCAATAAGTTCATGGATTTAAAAGACATTGAATTCTAATTTTCCATGAAGATTTACTGTATTTTAATGACATCGTATTATCGTAATGGTTATCAAACAGGACAACTGATGCTATATATATTCATTAAATTTTAAAATATATTATTTTGGTTCTTTATAGGTTTTGACTGAAAGTACAAAACAATCGGTAGGTGTAGTCGTGAGCGCCTTTGTCCAGTTTTATGGTGTCTTATTGTGTCCAGTAAATCTCAGCCATTAATTTATGCGGGTCCCGTGTAGGCCTCACA
>JAOSBM010000006.1:23443494-23457348 GCA_027568955.1 Erythroxylum tenue
TATATATTGTTATTGCTGACTTTAAAGAGTCAAAAAAAGGAAGGCAACTAACTTAAAATACATCAACAAAAGCAGGAAAAAAACCTTGCATGTAGACAACTATCCACATGCAGGCCGAAAGAAGAAAAAAATGGCAACTGAAAGCAACTCTGAGAGGCTTATAAATGGTCCTTCCCAAATGATTTTATATTCATATAAATTCTTCTCTTCTTCAGTTTAATCTCCATAGTTTAGAGAATGTTTCTTATATTTTTTAGAGAGTTAATGATTCTCCTCGTAAAATAGAGAGAGGTTGTAACTCCTAAATTTTTATAGTAAAGCTTCTTCTTCTTACCCATGGTTTTTACCCTGATTTGTTTGGGTTTTTCCATGTAAAAAATTTTATTTATTTCTTCATTACTTTTCCTTCAATCCTATTTAGCTACGAACTTGCTCTAATCTAGTCAGTTTTCACAACAAGTGGTGTCAGAGCCTAGTGAGAAAATTACAATGAAATTTTTGGTGCAATTTGTTCGAATTTCGGGTGAAGTCGGCGAAATTTGGTGAATAGTAAAATAATAACTAGAAAGATGGCAACTGTAGCAGGTGTTATTTTTTACTATTTATAACTGTAGTAGTCACTATAGCAACTGGGCACTATTCAATTATACAGTACTATTCACATATATGTTACTATGCATATGTACGAGTACGAGTACTATTTATACATATGAGTAGTATTCACACATACGAGTACTATTCATACATATGAGTAGTATTCACACATACGAGTACTATTCATACATAAGAGTACTATTCATACGTACAAGTATTAGTCACGTGAAATAGTGGGAGCTAAGTTCTATTTGTGATAAAAGCATTAGTGGCAAAATTTGATATTGAGAAGTTCAATGGGAGTAATTTCTCATTGTAGAAGTTGAAGATGAAGGATATCTTGAGAAAAGATAATTGCCTAACAGCCATCAGCGAAATGACGATAACATTCACAGATGATAATAAGTGGAATGAGATAGACAGGAATGTTATCCCAAATCCTTATTTAGCATTAACATATAGGGCGATGTCAAGCATAGAGGAGAAGAAGATGGAAAAGGAGATATGGGATCATCTAACTAAATTGTATGAGGCCAAGTCACTCCATAACAAAATTTTCCTTAAGACGAAACTCTATACTCTTCCTATGGTGGAATCTACTTCAGTGATAGAGCACATCAATACCTTAAATACTCTATTCTCTCAACTCACTTCATTGGGTTGTGAAATAGAACCAAATGAACGTGTTGAGCTTATACTTCAAAGTGTACTTGTTTTGTATAATCAACTCATCGTCAACTTAACAAATAATATCCTTACGGATGTTTTAGTCTTCGATGATGTTGCAGTTGCTGTCCTAGAAGAGGAAAATTGACGCAAGAATAAGGGATGAGAGGGAGATCAACATAACGAGGTCAAACTGCAAGCCATAATTATGGTAGATCAAAATCAAGAAGAAAGAAGAATTTAAAATGCTACAATTTTGGTACGAAAGGTCACTTGAAGAAAGATTGTTGAAAGTTAAAGAAAAGTTCCAATCCTTAAGTAAATGTGGCAAGTTGTTTCGATGACGGAGATGCTCTATATTGTGAAGTAGCAACTATTAACAAAGGCAAAAAAAATATTTACTAAAGTATGGCTTCTTGACTTATGAGATACATTCCTCATGACCTCTCGAAGAGAATGGATCCATTATTTTGAACCTATCTCTAGAGGATCTGTGTACAGTTGCAGTGATCATGCCTTAAAGATTGTTGGCATTGGAACTATCAAACTAAAGATATATGATGGTACAATTAATACTATTCAAGACGTGCGACATGTGGGGGGCATGAAGAAGAGCCTATTGTCATAAGGACAATTGGATGATCTTGGGTGCAAGATTGATGGTGAGAATGGGATCATTAAAATAATAAAAGGAGCGCTTATACTTATGAAGGGAGAAAAGATAGCTGCAAATATATATATGGTAAAGGGAGAGACTTTAGAGGAAGTTGAAGCATCAGTTGTCTCAAGTAGTTCAAGTGACAGATTAACAATGATGTGGCATTAAAAACTTAGGCATATGTCTAAATAAGGACTGAAAATCGTTGTAGAGAAGAAGCTACTTCCTGGACTTACAAAATTATCACTTCCTTTTTGTAATCATTGTATTATAAGTAAGCAACATCATTTGAAGTTCAACACATCAAATTCTAGAAGCAAGGTTGTTCTAGAATTGGTTCACTCTGATGTATGACAAGTACTGATTCCATCCTTAAGAAGAGCAAATTATTTTGTTTCATTCCTTGATGATTATTCCAGGAGATATTGGGTGTATCCGATCAAGAGGAAGTTAAGATGTGTTTCTAGTCTTCAAAGTATACAAAGCGCAAGTAGAACTAGAATCTGGAAAGAAGATCAAGTTTATGAGCACAAATAATGGAAGAGAATACACTGGCAATGAATGCAAGCAAGAAGGCATCAAAAGACAGTTCACAATAGCATACACTCCTCAGTAGAATATAGTGGCAGAGCGGATGAACAAACTTTGTTAGAGAGAGCTATGTTGGCAATTGCAAGCTTAGACAATACTTTCTAGGTAGAAGTAGTCAATACCGCTTGTCATGTGGTAAATTGGGCCCTATCAACTGCAATTGAGTTGAAGACACTGATAGAGATGTGGATTGGTAAGCCAGTTGATTATTCAAACCTTTATATATTCGAAAGTCCTGTGTACGTGATGTACAATCCCTAAGAAATTACGAAAATGGATTCAAAATCCAGGAAATGCTTATTTTTAGGGTATGCTGATGGAGTGAAGGAGCATCACCTGTAGGTCCCACTGCCCATAAGATTATCATCAGCTGGAATTTAATCTTTATAGATGAGCTATAAAAGATAGGAGACGATGATCACACGTTAAAGAAAGATCCAAAGACTACTTTTGTTCAGTTAGAAAAGGAATCCCAGATAGATTTTTTTGAAGTAGCACCAGAGCATGAGGTATAAAAACCAATAGAGTCTAAAGCTCCAAAGAATAGTTGATCAAATCGCCTAAAACGCGACTAGATTGGCATTCAGACTATATTATGGAGGGAAATATTGCATACTGCCTTTTAACTGAGGATAGGGAGTCATCAACTCTCTAGGAGGCGATGAATAGTTTAAATGCATCTTAATGGATGGAAGCAATGCAGGAAGAAATTAAAGCTCTTTATAAGAATAAGACTTAGGAACTTGTGCCACTACCACAAGGAAGGAAGGTCATTGGCAACAAATGGTTTTATAAGATCAAGCGAAATGGCAATGACTAGGTCAAGCGGTATTGTGCAAGATTGGTGGTGAAAGGATATGCTTAGAAGGAAGGAATTGATTTCAATGAAATATTTTCCCTTGTGGTTCGACTTACAACAATCTGAGTAGTAATATGTGCTACGCTTGACTTACATCTAGAACAGTTAGATGTAAAGACGGCTTTTCTTCAAAGAGATCTTGAATAAGAGATTTATACGCTCCATCTAAGAGGTTTTTAAGAAGCAAGAAAGGAGAACTTGGTTTGCAGGTTGAACAAATCTCTGTACGGTCTAAAGCAAGTGTCAAGATGTTGGTACAAAAGATTTAATTCCTTCATTATAAGCATTGGATACAGTATACTAAATGTAGACCCTTGTGCATATTTCAAGAGGTTTAGTGAAAATGACTTCACTTTCTTACTGTTGTATATAGAAGATATGTTTGTAGCAGGCCCCAACAAAGATCGTTATTACAGAATTGAAGGCTCAATTGGATAAGGAATTTTAAATGAAGGACTTGGGACTAGTAATTATAGGGATGCAAATTCACTGAGACAGAAGTAACATGAATATTTGTCTTTCTTAGAAGAATTATCTGAAGAAGATCTTGCAACGCTTCAACATGCAAGATTATAAGCCAATTTCTACCCTACTTCCTCTTAACTTCAATTTATTCTCTAGCATGAGTCATAAATGTGAAGATGAGAGGATGGAGATGTCTCAATTACTGTATGCATCAGCAGTGAGAAGCTTAATGTTCTCTTTGATTTGTACAAGACCAGACATTGCACATGCAATAGGAGTAGTTAGTTGGTACACGACAAATCCTGGCAGAGAGCATTGGAATGCTATAAAGACGGTCCTTAGATACATTAAAGGGACCTCATATGTTGCATTGTGTTATGAGGGATCAGACTTTATTGTCAGTGGATATGTGAATTCTTATTATGCAGGAGATCTTGATGGTAACAAATCCACCACAAGTTATGTGTTTATATTAGTTGGCAGGGTTGTAAGTTGGGTCTTAAAACTGTAGTCAGTTGTGGCTACGTCAATAACATAAGCAAAATATATAGCAGCTATACAAGCTAGTAAAGAAGCAGTTTGGTTGAAAATGTTGTTGTAGGAGCTCGAGCACAAGCAAGAGAAGATTTCTCTATTTTGTGTCAGTCAGAGTACCTTACACCTTGCAAGGAATCCAGTTTTTCATTCATCAAATCCATACAAGTTCAATATCACTTTGTTCGTGAGAAAGTGGAAGAAGGAACTATGGATATGCGGAAGATTCATACTAATGATAACCTCGCAGATTTTATAACAAAAGTGTTCAACATTGACAATTTTATTTGGTGTCGATCCTCTTGCAACCTGATGGAGACATGAGCAACATAGAAATGGCAAGGAAGAAAGAATGGTGTGAAGGTCTTATTGACTTTCAATCAAATCTTCGAGTGGCAGATTGTTACTGTTGGCTTAAAAGAGTCAAAAAAAGGAAGACAACTGACTTAAAATATGTCAACGAAAGCAGGAATAAACTTGCATGTGGACAATATGATCTTATTGACTTTCAACCAAATCTTCGAGTGGCAGATTGTTACTGCCAACTTAAAAGAGTCAAAAAAAAGGAAGACAATTGACTTAAAATATGTCAACAAAAGCAAGAATATTGTCCACATGCAGGCAGAAAGATGGAAAAAGAAATGGTAGCACATCTAGGAGGCTTATGAATAGACCTTCCCATATGGTTTTATATTCATTCCAAACCTTCTCTTCATCAGTTTGATCTCCATAGTTTAGAGAGTATTTCTTCTATTTTTGATAGATTTAATGTCTATCTATGTAAAATAGAGAGAAGTTATAACTCATAAATTTTTTATAGTAAATTTTTTCTTCTTACCTTTAGTTTTTACCTTGATTTGTTTGGAGTTTTCCACGCAAAAAATCTGTGTTTATTTCTTTATTACTATTCCTTCAATTTTATTTGGCTGTGAATTTGCTCTAATTCAGTCAATTTTTACAACATATATATATTCTTCATTTGAAACTTATTCTCGAGGAATTCAATACGAGCATTTGTGTAGAAAAAGTACAGGGGATGGCTTGTTCAGTTCACTTTGTGAAAGCTACTGACACGTGAAGCTCTCTAGAGGAGAGCAGGGAGACACAGTTGTTCTTTTGGTGGGAGTGTTTGTGGTATAAAGCGAGGAGTAGTGGATGGGATTTGGTGTGCAGTTGACTCTTGATTCATATACAGTAGGTACTTAATGATCGTCATTGTGATGGCCGCCAAATTCTATATGCTTTTGTTAGGATGTTGTTTTGGTTTCGGAAAACAATGTGTGAGAGATGGTGATTCTATTGAGTGATCGTTGGATGGCCAATAGCAAAGTTAGTGATACACTGGATTGTCCTTATGGCATCAACATGAGACAAATTGTCAAAGCCTTCCTAAAGTCTGTTTCCACTTCCGGAAGATAAGAACTAAAGTCACAATCACTGGCTCACGGGCACACACAGGCCGATGCTTTTGACTGTTTAAATGAAGTTTCAATGAAGCTAGTGCAAGCACACACAACCATGATGGATCGTTGCCCCGAGAGGTGACCTCGTAAGAAACTAAACAACTTAAAGTCAAAGCTGTAAAAGAAAATGTGAAATGGCCTTTTCAATGGTTTATTTATTTTCTTCTTAACCTTGAGGGGGAAAAAAAGATAGTCAAAATCTACAGATTCGACTGGTTATTATTGTTGAATATATCCGCTACGGTCCAACTTTGTCATAGTAATTATAGTTAATAGGTACTTACGAAGAGCAACCGTAAGTTACACTATTATTGACTTGATATCGTGTTCGACAAACTTCAGTCAAGTATGCGCACCGTATTAAATGGATGTTATGTGTTAAACTTAACTGTCATTTTTTATATTTGATCCGTGTTGCCATCCAATGACTTTACACGCGTACACAGTCACAAGAATCTTTAACATAATCATACCTATACACTTGACACGGTAATCTCTATCATAAGAAACTTACATACAAAGTTTTAAACAAATTTAAGTGCAAAGATTAAATTAACGATACAATCTTATAACTTTGGTCATTATATTCTAAAAGAAACTATTATAATTTAAATTTGGAATACAAAGTTTTCATTTATTGAATTTTGAAATTAATATTTCATTTTACTAAAATTATTCATAATAACCGTACGTAAGTGCAAAGATTCACACTTCAGTAATATCAATAGTCTTCGTGTTTCACTAAAATTTAAACCAAATGAGTAGGATACGAGATCCCCATTCTAGCAGCAATTTCATAATTGATACAAATCGTATCAATTTTCATATTTGCTTTGTCAATGTTTCGTGGGACTGTGCCCCGTCTCGAAGTATATTAAGATATTTTTATGTATCATTTATATATATGTATGGATAAAAAATGGTCAATATTGCTGAGTTGTCTTTATGTTCACCTTCAATTCGAGCAAAATAAAGTAGCTTTTGCCGGTGGCATTGGAGTTAGGATTCCAGTTCAGTAGGGTGTGATAGAAGATAGACCAGAGTCCAGACTGATTGAGCCCCTGAAAACCCTCCTCTGCCATTTGCACAACCGCGTAACTTGTAATTGGAGCTTCTTCTTCTTCTTTTTTGGTTAAATTATAAAATATTAAGCATTTTTTTTATAGCGTACCTTCAACTCAATTTGAGTTACAGGGTTTCGTTATCATATTCAAGAGAGAGAGAAAGTAAACGATCTCCAACCTAAGATTCACTGCTAGCTCTACCTCTTTAAAGAAAGATCTATGACCTTTTATTTGAAGAAGTAAACTGTACCTGTGCAGACCTTTAAGGTAAGTATATTTGAAGTAACTGAGTTGTGCAAAAAAATATATTCCCAAACATTTTGTAAGAGAATTAATCCAAAGTTTAAAGTTTTAACTTGGTTGGTTAACATTTATATATGTGTGTCATATTAGACATTGGAGTTCAATAATATGCATAGACGACATAGAAATGTGGTGCGGAGCTTCTTTCTTTGTATGATTCGAGGTGATGGACTCATTTAAGTAAATATTTGCTTAAGGTTTCTCCCGTTTTTGCTAACTTTTAGTTCACATATTATATATCAATAACAAATATCCTTCATGAATTCGGGCGGTGAGAGATCCTAATAGCTTGCTTATTCACAGAAAAGGTCATTAACCTCTGTCATTATTTTAATTACTATTAAAAACGAGTTAATCACACCAATTTTTTGTACTATTACTATTACTTAAGACATTATAACCGTAGAATCTGAATTTTATTTAAAATTTAAAAAAAAGTCACTTGTTTTTTGTTTACATTAAGTCATTTTCTTGACAACTAAGATGTAATATAATCCATTTAATTTGTTGGAATATAATTGGTCGGTCGTAGTTACTCACTTTATATAAGATACTCTTATTACAAATCATAAGATCAAATTAAATAAAGTATATATCCATTTTGCTAGTTATCAAATTATGAGTTTTTGACAAAATTCAAACTATATGCATGATTAAAGTCTAGTGTCATTAATTTAAGAAACAAAGAGAAAACAATCGTAGCTCTTATGACTATGTATATGTATGTAATGTATACATGCATGTGTAATTTTACAAGAAAATATAATTAGTGGAGGTTTGACAATCTGTGCTTTTAATGGCCCTTAGTTGCTTGAACGCAAAGGAAGTTTCATTGGAAGAAGTATGCTCCACAATTTCTGCTCCCTCGCCGCACCCACTGGACCTTGCAATTGCATACCAATACCCCTCTCTTTCTCTCTCTCCCTACAATTTATACGTCAATAAATAAATAAAATCCAGAGTCTGATGGAAGCAAACTCACTCCCATGTCAACTATGTGCCAGTTTTCTTGTGCTAGTCCTCATCTACTAGCTATTCCACAATTTTCAAGCTGTCAAACTCAAACATTCAAGCTTCTGATCCATACTACTCTAAATCCAAAATCTTCAATACACTGCTCTCTCCATCTCTCTTTCTCTCCATGCAATCTCTCCATTTCCTGATCCGTTCTCTGCAACAACCATGAAAACCTCCATGCCATTCTGTACTACACTTCTTCGGCTCTCTCTTTGCCTTGTATTGTTTCAATTTTGGCGGTGTAATTTCTTCTCCTCTGTCGATACCATACACTATGACACTACTCCATCTATGCCTGCTTCGGATCAGCCTTTGAGGAACAGAAAAATGTTGGCCACCCAGTTTGACTTCAAACCTTTTCTCAGAAGCCAGCACCAACACCGTCGGCGTCATCACCGGCATATCCCTTTGCACCGTGAGCCAGTCGGAGGCGATATTGATGAGCGTTATGGTGATAGCAAACGACTTGTTCCAACTGGTCCAAACCCTTTGCACCATTAAGGTTTTGTTTTCTTTTTTAATTTTTTGGTTGCATATGCTTCTGTATTGTATAATTACTCTTCATGTAATATTCATCTCATCCATTCTTCAGAAAACGAAAAGCAAAAAAGAAGTTTCTGAAATCGATCGGTCTCCTGCAGATTCTATACATAGTTGTTAAAATTTCAGAATTAAATTCAGATATTCCTTTGGATAGTGTCAATTCATACGTGCTCTAATGATTGCTTATAACCGAAAAATAAGCTTTAGTCACGGAATTTCATGTTTGACGGATCATGCATTTATTCTAACCTACAGCTATTAGTTTATTGTGGAAGAAGCAATAGTAGCTGTGACGGCACGGAACGTCATGGGAACCGAAATTTAGGCACCATTGCTGCAGTATAATATCATAATGAAGATTAGTTAGGATCACAGCTTTGACAACATCACCGTCATCCATTTTTCTAAAACGTTGACTAATATTTATTAGATGAGAACCTACTAATCCAACTTCTCCAAAATTCTACAATAGGTTATATAGGGTTGTAATTAATTTATTAGATTAACTAGAAAGATTTGTGCATGAATCCAATGCAACAAC
This sequence comes from Erythroxylum tenue, assembly GCA_027568955.1. Classification (NCBI taxonomy): domain Eukaryota; kingdom Viridiplantae; phylum Streptophyta; class Magnoliopsida; order Malpighiales; family Erythroxylaceae; genus Erythroxylum; species Erythroxylum tenue. The sequence continues at coordinate 23,452,793 of JAOSBM010000006.1, forward strand.
TAACATAGGATCCTCCTTAGGAGATGCATATGTATCAGTTGTTGACTAAACGTGAAGCACATTTAGTGTCTTCCTGTTTGTACTCCTGACCCTTCCAATGCTGTGTGGAATGGGCAAAAGTCGCAAAAAAGGTCGGTATTAGTTAAGGGAAAGAAAAAATGCTAAACCACTTCCTATTTTGTCTTTAGACTTTTTTGGTATCATGATCCATTTTCACTGGGCCTTGTGCCATCCAGTGGTTGCATTGATTTAATTTCTACACGCTGCGTTGCATTGGATTGGATTGGATCAGATTAACTGTAGAAACCATAATATCATAGTGAATTGTGAAACCCTCCTAATAGTTCATTTTTGTGTGATTAAAAGAATTTAAAATTGGACTTTTTTCAAAAATAATTTCATAATTATGGTTTAGTTGTGATTTTCAAGAAATGTATGATTGGTGATTATATGATTTAAGGTTAAAAATAATGACTTGGTTCCTCATCGAAAGTTTCAACAAGGTTAGTAAAAATGAGTTGAGTGTACAATTATAAACGACATCAATATTTAGGGAACAAAAATAGAAGAATATTCACATTTTAGACTATAATTATTAAACTTTGGAATCTGATTAGTCACAGTTTAAAGATTTAGGTTATCTTTTTTTGGAAATCAAATTAAATTGAAAGGAGGAAGAAGAAAAAAGACATAGCAAATATTTTGATGTCGATCGAGATGTTTTTTTTCATAATCCAAATTAAATCATTTTGCTTCACATATATGAAGGAAATTAACTAGTGTTATGAATTTCTTATTGAATTGATTTAAAAAAAGTACAAATTTACTTTGTATTATAAGAATTTCAGGTTATGCTAGTTGATACATCAAAATATCAAAAAAGTATGAAATCAAATTTCTAAGTTAAGAAAATGTGGAGAGTTAAATTAAAAATATATTTTTATCTTTAAATATTTTAATCATAAAAATATTATTTAAAATACTTTTAATAAAGAAAGTTGTAGAATCAAATTTTAAAATATTTTTAAAATTATAGTCATAATAAGGGACTAAATTTATAGTGACAATAAAATTAAAAGAATATTTTATAATTTAAAAAATAATCTAAAATGATATTGAATATTAATTGGTATCTACGGCATTAGTGACAAAATATTTATATAAGTTGTATTCATGTTTCTATAACAGATGAAGTATTCTATTTTTTAATTTTAATTTTTTACAATCTAATTTTATTATTAAATAAATAATATTTGAGTATTTATTATTAATTACTAATAAAAATAGAATTAATATAATTTAATTATTCAAGTTATTGTTAATGTTAAAGTTTTTTAAAAAAATTCACACGCATTGTACCTTTTAAAAATTATCCAATTGTATCTAATATTAACCAATATTAATATTATAATATGCCGAAAATAAAACTGATATGAACTCCCGAATATAATATTCACGACTTTGGTGTCGAGTTACCTCGTAGAGCAACTATCCTCCGACGGATGCCATAACCGGAGGTCCCGTTTCGACTTCTGAACTCGAATATATAATCCCCATGTCACAGCGTAAGATTCGTGTTAGATAAAGGACTTCTTACCCGGGTAGACTTATAACCAATTAACAAACCCACTTAAGAGGTCATGCTTGTTACAACTGAATTGCTTCAGTAATCAAGGCGCGTGCTCCTTATGTTCTACTGCAGGCCCATATCTTGTTGTAATACAGCCTACAGGCCCATATCCTAGCCTAAATATTCTCTTTTGTTCTTAGTTTATTATTTGCACAAAAAACATAAGAATGTTCTCTAAAAAAATAAGAAAATAATTAGACAGTCTTAATTATTTATTTAATACTTATTTAATTATACTTTTTATAAAAACAAAATTTTCTTATTGCATAATGATAACTTCAGATTAAAATTGTACTATTTATGACTAGAGAAGGGGATCATTTACCATTTTTTCTTCTTTTTTGTGATATATTGTGTGAAATAATTTTTAACTCTCAGAGTTCATTTCGTAATTGTCTATTGGCTAGTTAAAAGTTGATGAATATTCAATTTATATAAAATTACTTTTTACAAATTTTTTATTTTTATAAAATTAAATTTTAGAAAAATAAATCTAAACCATCCAATCCAAATTGAACTTTTACGGATTGAATTGGTATGATTCAAATTGTTTATATTTTGCTTAGGTCGAAAAATAAAAAATCTTATAATTATTTATTTAAAACTACGTTGTATATATTTAATCATATATATTTACTTATTCTTTACTTTTTAATTTATATTCTCTAATATTTTAGTGATAAGATTTAGCTTAAAATATTTTGCTAATTTTATGACATAATGTGTCGTATTTCATATACCTTCTCCTCTTTTCCATTATTGTCGGGATGAATTTTCTCTACCATTCTTTTCTCTCACGAAAGTTAAGTACTTCAAGTACTAAATTGCGGATTGTGGTATGGGTTCCAACCTTCAGGACTTGAGATTCCTTGAAGTTATGATTCACAGATGCTATCTTTTGTAGTTTTTGATTGAGTATTAATTTGAGAATATAGTTTTCCACAGGTGAAAAATGGTTGTTTGAAAGAGGGGGAATAAATTGGGCATTTAAGAGGTTTGTAATTGTACCAGAAAGCCTTTCTAATAGCTTACATAATTGCCTTTCCAAAAATGTTTTGAGGTAAATGACTTCGGTTGTTTAATTTAGTCACGGTGAAGACACACACAAACATTAAGAAGTAATTAAGTATAAAAGATAAGATAAGCCTTACTTTTCAGCATTCATTGAACTTCAATGGCCACAAACACAAGTCGTTGAACCTTGGTGTTTCCAAGCTTTAAAGGTCATTGTTATATTTAAACTTTGAAGAAGAAATATAGTATTAGACTTGCACCTTTATGAGTTGATCATGTTAGGGTTTACCTTTAATACGACCTAAAATCTTGATTTTTGGAACATTATAGTAGGACCGTAAACAGCCAATAAGACTTAGCTCTTGCATATATTCCCTGTTTCATGATATTGAGTCGTGGGATTGAGTCCCCTGGGAAAGAGAAAGAGAGGTCGACGGTCTCCTCTAATTTTAAAATCAGAAGTTTAAGTTGTAAGAGGTGGGGCTTCAGATTTTCTATATCATTTAACCTATTTTAATCATATTTCCCCTTCAAAATGAAGTTATTTTGGAACAAAAACAGGATGAGTTGTGGGCGTGGCTCGTATGTACATAATAATTCACGCTTCTTTTCTCAACAAAGTAAAAGACTTGTTGCCCAGAAAAACCAAAAAATTTCCTAAAGAAATCCCATAACATTAGTTTCATGCTTCTGCGTTTATAACAAGAGAAATGTACGAATATTGCTTCTTTTAGGAATACACCACTAAGGATTTAAGGGGTAACGTATATCTTAGTTCATTTTCATTTATTCCTAAGATTGCATCTGAATTGAGGATTCTTATATATTTGTAATTGTGATACTCAAAATTCGAAATAAGATTTATATGGTAGATAAAAGTTGAGTTCCTTAAAGTTAAAATTCTTAATATAGTCTTTATTCACTACATCATATGCATTTATTGACGACGTTTTAATTGGCAACAATTTCAAAATCGTTGCTACAAGTAACCTTTTGGCGACGATTTACAACTTTGTCGCTATAAGTAAACAACTTTACGACGGTTTATTAAAACGTCAGTAAGGCAAATATACTTTACGACGATTATTGACAATCGCCACAATAACATCAAGTTTTTGTTGTGAAACTCGGGTTAGTTCCTACCAATAATAACAAATTAACCTTGAGCATTATTGTCTAGGTGAATGGAATGTGAACGATTGTATTAAAAAATCACACCAGGTAAATTCTCAAGAAAGACTAGAGAAGTCACAAACGGACCTACTTAAAACCCAACCTCCTATATAGAAATTTCCTAGATATATAATTTAATAGCACAATAATTCACTACAACTATACTTAACAATATCTATTAAATAGACAAATAAAAAACAACAGAATTTAATGAGGTTCAGCCAATTATGCCTACTTCCTCGGACACTACTAAATTGATATTTCACTTTTTTTTAGGAAATAATCCAAGTGAAATATTGCAAAAGCATGGAGAAAATTTTTGCCTTCAGGAAAGATAGACAATTTTTTGGAATGATCAAAAACTAAAAGGATGACGTTTGTTTTATAAGTAAAACAACCTCCCACAAATCTATAATTTCTTAATGTGGGATTTGCAATTGTGGGGTGAGCCATAATTGTTGACAATTTAACAAATCTCCACTTTGGCCAATTCCACATCTTCAAATCTTTCACAAAACTCACCTTTAGTAGTGTCTTCAAATGCGTTTTATAGCTCCCATCTTCAATTTTTAACAATATTGATTAAGTCCAAATAATGTTGGAACTTGATTGCAGTCACCACCTTTGTCAACATATCAGTAGGATTCAATGTCAAGGGCATGATATTCAGGATAAGCATGAGGGTTAGGTATGTCAGCATATAGCCATGTAGCACGACCCAGATATGAGTTATCAAGAG
>JAOSBM010000006.1:23466628-23479750 GCA_027568955.1 Erythroxylum tenue
CTTCATAACAACGTCGTTATACTTATTTGCCCACGGTTTAATAATTAAACGTCTCATATAATTCTCCAATTCCGCGTCGTCTACTAACAACGTCGCAAAATATTCTCACTTTTCCTGACGTTTTCTAAACGTCGGGAAAGGTCATACTTTTCTGCGACGTTTTTAACTCAAACGTCGCAGAATCTATACTTTTTTTGTAGTGCAAGCTTAAAAAGATGGTCAAACAAATACTTGGGTTAAAATATGTAAGCAATACTGACGATAACTAGTCTTAGTTTGTCTATGAATTTTTTCTTAAATTTTGTAATTAACATTTTATTACATTTTATTTTTATAAAATGCATTTAATTTTTAATTATGAAACAATTTTATTCGTAGTCAAAACCCTATTTTGTTGTAGTGATTCTAATAATTAAAAATGCAGTGGAATATTGTATTTATAAATTTTAATTTCAAGAATTAGAATGTAACATAATAGTTCTTACGCACACTTCATTCACACTAACAGTTTTGATGTTGTTGGGACAGAAGGTACTGGATAAAATGGGACAGAAGATTTGAATCCGGTGGGGAAGGAAAGGGTGGCGGTTGATGGGATTAATAATATGGATCAAATCTCATAAATGCAGTACTTGACCTAATTTATCAGCAACTTTCGTGACAATGGAAAGTCAGCTGCCATTAAGTTGTCAATTTTTATTGTATTTGATAATTTCCTAACCCTACAATACCTTCCAGGTGGGTGAAAAGTGTAGTCGCTCAACTCATCACGATTTCAATGAGTTAGTGAGAAGTGAATCAGCTAACCCATGCCGTGACCACTTCACCTTATTAATTATAGTGATAATAATGATTTCCTTTACCACCAGTTAGCTCTTGGTTCGACGATGAGAAGTTAAAAGCACGTAGAATCATTTAATTTAATGACTATTAGCATTCTAATTCTAATAATTAAAGAGATACTCCTGTTTCATTAATATTATTAGACTAAATATCTGATAAAAGTTTCAAAATCTTACCTAACTAATTGTACGTAATTTAATTTGACTAAGCTATATAATATTACTTCATAATTATGATGTGAAAATTATAATTTGAAATTTTCATAAAACTAATTTGACACAACGTTTCTTCATAATTATAGTTTGACTTTTATATTTAATATGATTAAATGGAAGGTCTATCAGATTTAAAAATCAAGCAAAGCCATACATAAACAAATAGTATAAAATTGGAAATGGAGGAGCAATATGATACAAGTGGACAGAAAACGATGAAGTTTGGCAGTGGCCATCAAGCATCCAAAAGACCTGGTCGCACAATGTGGCGGGCCCATTCCAAACAAGAAGCACACAATGTTCTCATCCGTTGGACTTCCACTTTATTCAAAGGTAAGTCGACCCCTAGGCTTTTGGAAATTGGATTGGGCCGCGACAGGGACATAGGGTTGACTCGGCTCCATCACCGCCTGTGTTGGAGCACCGTTCCTCCCAAGTGCTTCATTACCTAAGACGATTTATCATTTACGTGTCAAGCTCCACAAACTAATTAAAGAGACAAATCTTCTTCCACTAAAATTAGTAGTTGACATTACCATTGTCAGTTTGTCAGACAAACTGTATGAAATGAGAAGGGCCAAAATAAAAACTTTTTTTTTAATATATTCTGAACTGACTACACCAGTACTGTCATGCATATGCGAATTGGGATTGGGATTGGGAGGAAAGAAACAGAAACAGAAGTTTAAAGGTGTATTGTATCCAATTGCTTTTTTTACATTTTGCAGTTTCAATTGCAATATCAATCAAGGTTAATTATCTATATCCCTGGAGAGGAAATCCAATTTAAAATGCTTCAAGAATTATATCTATCCACTGTATCCCAACTGTTTTCTTTTTTAATTGTTCAAAGTTATCAATTACATGCAACTTTACTTAATTCTTTTTGCCCAACTCCAACCTCTCAACTCTGTAACACAACTAGGTATTTTATTTTCACACGTTACATGCATTAATACTTGCAAACATCGAAAATGCATGCAGACCGGAAAGTCCTTAGGTTGATCTTAACACTTCATCCTGATTTCTCTCTTTCTTCCTTTTTTTCACGATTTCCCGCTGGCAGTGAAATTATTAATTAGAGCAAACAAGGAAATAAGTGAACCAAATGTCCACCGGCTATCACCGGTTTAACCCTTACCCTCGCAAAAATGCCTATAAATATAAATAACCACAGGAGGAGTGCCGTAAACCCATCCATCACCTCTCGCACTGACTCAGCAACCTTAATCGCACCCGACCTCAGTGAGTACCTTAAAACGCAAAACATGGCTGTGACTTCACCACAAGACGGTCCAGCCTCTTCCAAGCGGCTAAGGATTGGCTTGCTCGTGTCCGTATCTTCTCTGATGGCTCTCGTAGCGAAACGCGCCCGTCAAGTATCAAAAAAGCTGAAGGCCGCAACCAACACCCATGGTAACCATGACTGCCTAAACCACCATGCAAAATTTAACCACAGTCCAAGCATGCAACCCAGGTCGCCACTTGCGCGACCAAAACAGTTGTTGACGCAGATAAGTAACAAGGCGACCACGTTGATGCACAACAACAAGAAACGACATGTCAGAGACGAAAACGACGATGATCTGAGGGCGGAGGATTTCGGGGATGGTGGGGTGTGGCAAAGGGCGATCTTAATGGGAGATAGATGTGAGCCGTTGGATTTCTCGGGAGTAATCTATTACGATAATACCGGGAAGCAGCTTAAGGATGCTCCTCTTAGGTCGCCACGTGCCAGTCCTTTGCCTGGTTACTTGGCACGTGCAAATTGAGGAGACGATGGTCTGGTTGACTGGTTCTGTTTTTCTGGGCGAGTTCGGGAGGGAGGTTAAGGTACGTAGGTCGGTGGTAGGATGCCAAGCAGGTACTTGAATAGGAACTTTGGGGTCGGTAGGATACCAAGCAGGCTTAATATTAATATACTTGAATAGGAACTTTGGGGTTATGTGTTTGGTAATGATATCTGGAATTCAATTGGTATTTTCTCCGAAAGTCTAGAGGTGTCGAGTATCAATATACAATTTGCTATTATTTGTACTTAATTTCAATAATTAGCTAATTGTATGGTGGGATGTTTTTCAGAAATACCTCTATACTCTACAGTCACGAATAATTTGAAATAAAGATACATTCTAAATATTTAAGCATGTTATTCACCTTAATGGAGTAAGCCACGGCTAATTAATTGCAAATGTTCTTCGTGAATATAAATTCCTCTTTTGCCACCTTTGGAAATTTTAGTAAATGCGGAGAAGGGAAATTTTGAAATAACTGCTTCGGCTGACCAGATATTGTCCCAATCGGATATTCTGACTATAATTTGATTTTGGCCGATTAACTATTTAACCGTCCAAACCACTTATAGTCACAATTAGTTAGCTAAACACGCCATGTTTATAGTTTACAAAATGCCAAATCCAAATGAAATTTACTGACAAACATTGGATTTTGTTGGGACATACAAAGTACAAAGGGTTCCAGTTCCACTTTTCCCGCTTCCAAACGTTGGATACAAAAGATGAATATAAATTCGTTGACCTCATACTTTCTTATCCGGACCTTATTTTTCTTTCATATTAGTTATCAAAAACTCAAATCAACTTTTTTTTCGGAGAAACCGCAGTTACTATTTTTCGAATATATATTAGATAAATTTTTAGACTGACGCGATAATCTGCAAATTACAGCAATCAAATACTCCACATGAGATAAAACATGTACTGATATACTCGATCCAGAAAGTGTAAATAAGAGAAATTAAACATAGTACTTTTTGGCCCCACCCATATAGATCCTTTCAATGTTACATGGTTAAAAATTGTGGCAAATAACATAAAATATAAAAGGTAAAAGATATATTTTAAATTTTAATATTTTTATTAAAATGTACATTAAATTCACACGTTTTGAAACATTAGAATTTGACTTTATCTATTGCATAAAAATTAGATATGGTAATTATACCCGAGGCCCAGTATCCAAATTTACATTAAATTCAAATGTTTTGAAACATTATAATTTTGACGTTGTGTCTCACATAAATCAAAGATGGCAATTGGGCTCAAATTTAAGCCTGCCTGATTTTAGCAAGCAAAATGACATTGTTTTTGCCTTAAATGATGTTGTTTTTGTCCTTTTAATTTAAAAATTTTCAGATAAGGTTGAGTCAAGCTCGAGCTTGGACCGGGCTGTCTCTAGCCTGGTCTGACTTGAATTTTAACTCAGCCTGATCTATTATCATCCTTAATAAAAATTAAAATAATAAATTTGTATTATATTAACAATAATATGATATATAATCAACAAAAGTATAATTTTGTCAAAGGGTTTGTCATTTAAAATTTAAATCAAATATTTTAGAAACGTCAAAATATTAAAATTTAATTTATATTCTATTTAAAATAGTAAAATAAAAGTGCAATATCAATCTTCTTTTGCTTTCTTTCTTTGGCCTTGTATTGCATGATTATACATGAAAAGTGTTTAACATCTACATTAACTACTCATTTCTTGAAGTTTTGACTCTTTTTAATTTATTGTGAATAGTTATACTTTTTTATTTTGAATTAAAATTTTAGATTTTTGATGTGATTTTCATTTTTAAAATATTTTTTATCACAAAGTTATTAAAAATATTTTATAATATTATAATTATTAAAATAAATTTCATCAAAATTTTGTAATTTTATACATAATAATGATTATATATTATTCTATTTATAATAGCCAATGCATAATAGTTTATATTATCAAAAAGTACTTTTATAATAATTTTAAAATACATAAATGCATTAAAGCATATAAAAATTTTTATTTCTTTTATCCTTATTTTTCATAGATTTTATTCTCAGTTTACTTTTCACAAATTTTTTAAATTTTTTAATAATTTCACTAAATTTTATATTAATTTCTCAAATTTTATGCATTTAGGTTTGTCTTTTTATTTTATTTTAATTTATTCAATAAGTTTCTTAAATATTTTAAATAATTTATAATAAGATAATAGAAAAGGAAAGAATAATATACTTTTACATAAAAATGCATTTTTAACTATAGAATTTTTCATTTAATAAAGGTTTCAGGTTTTTCCTCTTTCTATTTCTACAAGTATCTCGAGGGTGAGACATTTAAAATCAAATTTCTTCTGTAACTTAATTGTATTAAAAATAACATAATGACATGTAATTAAAATTACAGTGAAGGTTAGAAATGTTGGTTTATGCCCTACAATCAATCGGTTGGTTGTAATTTAGTGACGGGATAATTTAAAGACATTCTTTATCTTATACATATTTAGCTGCATGTGATAAATTCCATTAGATAATTATACATTACAAATGAAATTATAATGAGATTCTAGTTATAAGATTTACATTGCATTTTATATTATTCTCAAAATTTTTCCTAATTATTGTTCCATTAAGAATGAACATTAATAGAATGTAAAAAGACTAGCATACGTTATGTTTTCCTTATGAAGGAAGTAGTCGATCTCGTAAAATAAAATATGGAGATACTTAAACAACTGTGTGGGTGTTTGTTAGAGAACAAGTTCACTGAACTGATCTCATATGAGAAATCTATTTGAAATTCTAATGATTGTATAAGTGATCCTTTAACTTAAGGTCTCCAAAGTTATCTTGTATAGGGATTGCTATTTTTTATACTACTTATGACCTATTTAAATCATAGGTAGTTTATTCGGTAGTAATTGGATGTAACATGAACTGTATAGACGTAGTTGAGTGATCAAGAAAGGATTCATTACCTTAAAGTAATTAGGAAAAATGTTTTGTTATTCTCGATTAGTATTGATTTGAAAAATCTTTGGCCAAGGTAAAATGACGTTTTCTAAATAGTTTAAAAAAGTTATTAATCAAATCAATAACTAATGGTAAATAACTAATATGATTGGACTCAAATTAGAGTAGACATTAGTTATATGCTCTATGCCTAATTGGGAAATTATATGATGAAACGATTGAATTTCATGGAAAAATCATGCACAAAAAAGTTATTCAAAACCACTTTCACATTTCTAATATCTGGGTGATCATTAAGTATTGCTAGATGTCAATCTTGATCTATAGATATAAATTGTTTAATTAGAAAATTAAAGATAAATTAAAGGAGTTTAATTTAACTAATCCTAAATATGATTTAAAGTTATAATTTACATTAATTGCCAATATATTTAGGAACTTAATCAATTGCACATAAAGAATGGGTTGAAGAGAGCAAAGATATTTTAATCAAGTTGGACTTGATTATAAAGTTTAAGAAACTTTATGATTAAATATAAGATATTTAATAAATAAGGACCAATATGTGATATTGGGTCTTATTTATGAATAATTCGTATTTATTAGAATTACTTGTAATTCTAATTAAATTTTTTAATTAGAATTTAATTTTAATTAAATTACTAAAATTTCCAAAGTCTATTATAAATAGGCTTAAGCTCTAATGAAACTATCACTCATTGCTTAAAATTAAATCATTACTTTAATTCATTTAGGAATCAACAGGTTTAATCTAATTTAATTTTTCCAAAGAGTTCAAAATATTATTTTGGATTGTGAAGATCAAAAACAAGAATCAAATGAAGTTTGATGTTTTATGTATATAATTTTATTATGAGTACATAAGTTACATACTTTATTTATGTGTTTGATATATATATATATATATATATTAGATGTTGATTGAATTGTATGTTTTATATGTAAGATAATTTACATGCAATTTTTCGTTTCATAAGATGAATAAAATTAAATTCCTTATTAAAAGTATTAAGTATATGTTTTGAATATGATTGTTGCCTTCCATTGTTATAAGAATAAACTATAATTTTGTTTATTATTAGGCATGAAAACTCAAGTCTACTTCAACCCAACTATGTTTAGTCTTATGACAATGAGTTCTAATTAAATAAATTTGTTTGATTTAGATAAGCAAGCTCATGATCACAAGAATTTAGAGGCAGAGTTAGGAATAACTTATAAGATATGGTTTGCCAAGAGTTGTCACGTAATGGACCTAAGAGTCACGTGAGATGTGATTGACAAAATTGTTATCTACCTAATTTCAGTTTGGTTGGTTTGTTGAGCAAACTCAAGATCAATTAAATTTTAATGGGATCTTAGCCCACTAGAAAGATTAAAGTGATCTTTCCAAATAGTAGTGAGGGCTATTATTTCAAATAAAATAGTGGGAGTAACTACATACATAATTAAAGTCTTAATCTCATTTGGTAGTTATGGAATATAATCAATTACTTTCTTTTTCCTCACATTTATGATTCTATTCTTGGTACTTTCTTTTTCCTCACATTTATGATTCTATTCTTGGTAGAATTTACCTTGTTTAGTATAGTCGATACTAAGTTAGTGAGTCAAATTTCTTGGACATAAGTTATGTTAGATAGAAACGTTATATGTCAAAATCATATAGATGGCAAAATGTATTGACATTTTGAGTTGACTATTGTCTTATAAATTTTCAGGGCAACATGTAAAATGTATGTCAACAACATGATAGCAAGATGCAAGAGGTTGCATGAAGTAGAGCTGAAAGGTATAATATCCTGATGGTATAATAACATCAATTAACAACTTTACTATAGTACAATAATAGTTGTCATAAGAAGAAAATGATTATGAATTTTCTTGGCTATACGTGATATGATAGATATCATATGTATTTCTAGTTCATGCTTATGAGTATTTGATATTATAATTAAATTCAACATTATTAAAATATTCAAAGTATGATAAGAAATAGATTGTTGAGTAAAAGTAGTTGATCGAATTTTATACAAATAGTTTGTATATGTTGAATCAAAGGAGACTTATGCTAAACATAAGTGGTAAGAATACAAAGTTACATAACTAAGACTATCCTTTTATGCTATGTTGGTTAAATCAAAATGATGAGAATCATAAATTTACATCCAAGGAAATGATGAGAGTCATAAAGTTACATACAATGATATATGTATCCTTTTGATTATGAATCATATAAAACTTATGAAATTGTTAAGTTGAAAAATAACCAAATCAACCTTTGGCGAAAGGATGATAATTGTATTGAATTGTTAAATTTATACGTGTGATGTATTGGATGGAATAATAATTCATAAACGAATGATACTTATATTTCATTATATTACTAATAACTTTATGTGATATAGTTATATGTATTGAATGAAATGTTAATTTAAATTTTTGAAAAGTTCAAATTATTTAAATCTAAGTAGAAATTAAGCATTGAGAATGTTGAAGTACTTTAATGAGATTGTTAAGGTGATTTTTAAAATTTTGATTATCTATACGAAATGAAATTCTTTAGTGAATACCTTTATAACAAAATCCCATAAGAGTATGGATTGTAAGAAGGGTGCAATATTATTTCTTCTATAACTATGCTTAGTACAATGACTTACCTTCAACAGTTCCAATTAGATCAATCACCAAGATTTCATATTAGATATGAAATGCTAAGACTTTGAAAGAGTCGAAGTTAATGATTTAAGGATGTGATGCTTAGTTGAAGCATGTATTATCTATTAAGTTTAGAACTAAATTAGATAATAAAAGGTTAAAAAATATCCAAAAGGTTGGATATAATCTTATAGATCTATTTAATAAATTGTATGTTCCAATGTACAGTATATGAGAATGGTTCTTAAGAAAAGTAGTGAGAGTAAGATGAAATTTGAAAATTTTAAATCTCATTACAATACATCCAATTGAAATTAGTGTCTTTGTTGATACATTTTATACATAACTAAAAGGCTATGAGAGATTGAAAGATTTACTTTCGTGATGAATTCAAAGAGTTTGTTTTGAAGATGATTGTGAATTTATCATGTTTACAAAAAGGTTAGTGGAAGTATAGTTTTCTTCTTCAGTGGGAGTATGTAGAGACATATAGCTCACAGAAAACAATAATTCTAATTTTCAATTGTTGAAAATATAATTGTCCAAGAACAATTCATGTTAGATATGAAAAGGTAACAACTTAATTATGGGAATTAAATATATAAAGATAGATTGGTAGTTATTTACCTATTCTAAGTACAAGTATACAGATAATGTACTAAACGTATTTAGTATTTAACGTATATGATACTTATGAAGCATTAAATATATCTATCATTCTATATATAAGTTGATATTTGAGTTCAAGCTTATATGGATATTAACTTTAGAAGTAAATCATAATTAAGGTCCATTTTACTTAAAATAATACCATTTTAATATTAGAAAGGTTCCAATAAAACAATGGTCACTAATATACAATTTCAACTAGTGGAAATGATTAATTGGATGAATAAGTTCTTAAATGAACTTGATGTAGTTCCTTGCAATGTATACTATGAAATATTAGAGTCATTAGGCATATAAAAGGAGCTAAGGTCTCATCAAAGATCCAAGTATATATTTAGGCAAATTTTCTTAATTATGATGATAATTAAGATGAAAGTTATAAGATTTAAGCAAGTGCTTACTATCGAAAATCTTGTAGAATTATCTCATTCAACCACTTTCCTAACAATAGCATGATCGTCATATGATGATATGATATATGATACTTAAACGATTGACTTAGTGCAAGTGGTAGATTATTAGTTTATACCTTACGACCAATCGGTTGGTTGTAGTTTAGTGACACAATAATTTAAAGGTATTATTTATCTTATACATATTTAGATGTATGTGATAAAACCCATGGGATAATTATACATTGCCAATAAAATTATAATGACCATAAAAAGATTAGTCAAAACTACTTTGGTATTCCTAAATATTTGAATGGTCATGATGCATTGCTAGACATCAATGATCTATGAATATAAATTGTTTAATTAAAGAATTAAATATAAATTAAAGGATTTTATTTTATCTAATCCTAAATATGATTTAGGATTATAATTTGTATTCATTGCCAATATATTTGCGAACATAATTAAAGAACGAGTTGAAGAGAGCAAATATATTTTAATCAAAGTTAGAGTTGATTGTAAAGCTTAAGAAATATTATGATTAAATATGAGATATTTAATAAATAAGGATCATATATTGGATTTTATTTAGGTATAGCTGGTATTTAATTAAAATTATAATTAAAGTTTAATTATAATTATAATTTAATTATAATTAAATTACTAAAATGTCCAAAACTTATTATAAATAGGATTAAGTTCTAATGAAGCTAACATTTTTTGCTTAACTCTTTCTGTAAGAGTTATAGAGTTTTCTAAACTTGTTTTGTAAATACCGTTAGACCGAACATTAATGCTGCTATGGGGCTTGAGATAACTAGTTTCAAAAATAGTTCAAGGGATATGTAAAAATATGATTAAGTTTCATAATAAGGTACGAATTAAAATTTATGCTTTTATTATGATTTAATTATTAATTATTTTATAAAATTAAAATGATCTTAATTTTTGAAAAATTAAAATATAAAAATGTTTGTCAATTATTCTGATGCGATTATGACTTGATTCAGGCTCGATTTTCCAATAAGAAATATATTTTTGCGTTGATCCAGGCCCGATTTTTCAAAAAGAAATGTATTTTTTAATCGTTTATTTAGCTGTTATTATTTATATAGTTTCATAGGAAATTCCATTAAAGGAAACTAAAGTTACAAATCTATATAAAACCTCACAGTGGACGGTCAGGGCGAGTTAAAAAGGTATCGAAATAGTACAACATACTATTCAATGTTAAGTTAAAGGATCCCCAGCAACCAGAATCACAGTCATTTTGTATATATATAATATATACTATATATATACTAAGGACGAGTTCATGACGACCACGCAGTTCATCCAGTGCGTCCATTTCATCTAACGGTCAAATAACGTTACACTCTCTCAAATGTTCTTTTACTACTTGTTCTCTGTCATTCTTCTTCAACGATCTCCCTCTCTCAAACCTAGCCTCTGCTGCAACGCCGCCTTCGGCATCATCGTCATCCCTACCATCATATATGATGGATCTTTCTTTCTCCCTCTCTCAAACCCAGATCGTTAACCGTAGATGGCAACTTCATCTGGGTTCTTTAGTCCTTCAGTTCCAATTCTAGGGAATAGGATTAAGCCTTCGGTAGGCTTTCCTGGATCTGGTTTTGTTCCATTGAAGGAATCTCCAAGAGGGTGTTGTACTCCATCAAGGTTGAAGGCGTCTCGTCCACATCGGCAGGGATCTTGAGCTTTACATCCAGGTTTTTTTATTATTGTTATAATTATTTTGTGATTTAGAATTGGGATTTTGAATTTGTGTGATCGCATATTTTTCTCTTCTACTTGAACGTGCGCTTGCATTTTGTTGATCTGGAAAATGGAAAATTTTGATTGGAGCTTGACCGGAACGAGAAAGGACTCGGCGTTCGCGCCAGGAGGTTCGCTCTCTTGGTGGACGATCTCATCGTGAAGGAGGTTAACCTCGAAGAAGGAGGCGATTTCACCGTCTATAGTGTCGACGTCCTTCTCAAGGCTCTCTAGGCTTAGAGGGTTGGAACAACTCACACCAATAATAAACTGCTTTATCATTTTGTAAAGACAAAGGTATGAACTTTTTGTGTTTTTTTTGGGTTTACTTGAAGATCGTTTTTCTTTCATCTGTTTCTTCGCTATTGTTGGTGGTGTTATGCTGTAATTTGAATTTTCATATACTTGTGTGATTTTTGTGACAACAGAAGGATTTGTATAATTTTTGGTGATTTTGTGAGGTTGACAATCACCTTGGTTTATTCTCCTTTTTATTTGTTGCAGATATATTGGCGTCTAATTTAAGCTCAATTGGTTTTTGTTTTGATTTATGATGGCTGAGGTTATTTTGGATGCAGGTGGATGAAACACTGGACTTGTTTAATGAACTACAACTTCAACATCAGGCTGTAGCTATAAAGACTAAGACTCTTCATGATGCATGTGATCGTCTGGTATTATTCCTTTCTCCTTTCTTTGTGTTGTTTGGTGATGTGCTAGAGTGAGTTGCAATACCTTCATTTTGGATTAGTCAGATTTTCTGATGCCAAGTACTGAAGACTTCAATTTAGGTTTTCTTAACATATTGGAAAAGGTCTGGCGTTCAGGCTGTATTGATTTGCCTTGAATTTCTCTAGAAATTCCTAACCGTATATGTCTGGAGTATAAAAATGGTCTACAAGCCCATCTCGTGTTGGAGCTTAAGTGGAAATATCCAAAATGGATCTCAAATACAATACAAATAGAATCCGATCCTCCTCCATTTCTTTGTAGTTTCTTTAATATGTTTTCTAGAATACTATTAGCAAGTTAGATGTAATTTTTTCCCATTCAGGACTCACATTAAGCTATATGCTTTTACTTAATTATAATTGTGAATTTAAATTTTATAAAGGTATGTAACTTTATGCCATTTCGTAAGATAGATCATGTATTCTACAAAATCATATTTATACGAAGAAGTTAATTGTCTGGGTTGTCTAAAAAATAACTTTTCAATTTCAGTTGGTTGAAAAGCAAAGGCTGATTGAATTTGCTGATTCACTTCAAAGCAAGTTCTGCTTCTTTGACGAGTTGGAGAATGTAAGTTTGGATGTAAATACATTCTCAGTTTCAGTTTCTTTGGAGTTACTTTTCTGTCTTTGGCTTTATTCTAATGACAAGTTCCTTTCTCCTTTCTTTGTATTGTTTGGTAATGTCTTAGAGTGTTGTGCCAAAAGACTTCAATTAGGTTTTCTTGACATATTGGAAAAGTTCTGGAGTTCAGGCTGTACTGATTAGCCTTGTATTTCTCTAGAAATTCCTAACCATATATATCTAGAGTATAAAAATGGTCTACAAGCCCACCTCGTGTTGGAGCTTACGTGGAAATATCCAAAATGGATCTCAAATACAATACAAATAGAATCCGATCCTCCTCCATTTCTTTGTAGTTTCTTTAATATTTTTTTCTAGAATACTATTAGCAAGTTAGATGTAATGCTACGATGAATTGCTATACTTTGTGATGGTGACGAAGATTGATTCAATACTTGCTGACTTCTTTTAGTTTCTATAGTAGCT
>JAOSBM010000006.1:23485534-23496935 GCA_027568955.1 Erythroxylum tenue
TAATTAGGGTTTAATGGAATAACCCTTCAAGGTAAGATGATCATTATTCATGTTTATGGTTCAAGAGTTGGGTTCCGAAAACGGGATCCAACATTCTCTCTTGATAGAGTGATTTCACTTATAAAACACAATAATAATGATATGATTCTCAAGAGTATACATATTGCTCAAAATGTTTCGACAATTTGAATATGTTCGTTCTACTTCATAAATGATGTTACTCTTCTTTAAATAGTCAATTTCTTCAACTACCTATTGCTTCACTCTCATCTTTAGTCAACTGGATGGATTTATTGTTGAATAACTTCAATGTCATCTTTGCCAAAAATCTTCCAGTAATCACGGAGCTAATATATGACCTTCATAATTAGTAGAATTCTTTCGGATAAACCATTTCTAATAAGGTAAGTTCATAAAGAAGGTTCACACAAGAAAGAAAGCATATTTCTTATGATTTTATATCCTTTTTTAGATTTAGACCGTTAATTTTACAAGAAAATAAATCTAATTTGAATTTTGAAATATTATACAATTTTCATTAAAATCGTTAAATATAAACCTTGAGCTAAAATAAACATGTTAATAATTACGCTAATATTTCATGCCAAATATTAAGAATGATAATGAGAAACTTTTTACTCATATTTGGTTATTATATGATTTATTTTATAGACAAATAATCAAAATATTTTGTATTTCATAAATAATTAATTAAAAATTATTTGTAATGGTTAAAAATTATTAATTTTTAAATTGAATAATTTTATGATAAAATAAAATTAAATAATTACAACAAAATTTATTTTATTTGTTATATCATCAATAAAATAAAATAAAATAATTATTAAAAATAAAATAAAAGATGATAATATGCGATTTTGATAATAATATTATGAAAAGAATTAATATAAATATTATGATAATATCCATTATTTGTTATTCATGATATTTTATTCGAGTTATACTCATACTTCTTAAGAATAAAAATTTAGAATTATTTAAAATTCATTTCTGTTTTTTCATTACCTAATATATCCATTCTCCATTAAACAAACAAAAATTAAAAGAATTAGGATTGCACATTTAGTTTTACCTCTTTATTTCTAACTATCAAATAAGGCCAAAAAAATATTGGAGTCACTAACATGACTTAAGTTGTTACGTCTGTATCCTATGCAGTGATATTTGACCCAAAAAGAGTGTTTAACTTCTTCTATTTGAACGCTAGCTTGAGGAACATATAGTGAACATATTTTCTCACCTTTTTGAATTATATGAATATACACCATTTCTCAAATTTTCTTTTCCAATGCAGACTATTTCTTTATGAAGTATTCCTCTTCTTTTTGTGCCTTTCATGTCCTATGTGAATGTTTTACCCTAATTCTATTATGATTGTGCAGATGTTAGAAGTTTTAAATATTGAATTTTGAGGTACACTTGTTAAGTTATTTATGAATGGTAGGTATGATTATAAATAATAAAAATATAATTACACAAAATAAGAATAACAACAAAATGCTAATTTAATAGGTAAAATTTTAGACTCGACGAGGAGTAATAGAGATATAGGAAGGCTAAATTTAAATTACATGTAACTTATATCATAACACAACAATACATATGCACCTAAGAGAGCTAACTTGTTAGAGGGTTGACATAGGAAATAGATAAACACAATTATAATTCAAGAATTGTAGGATAAATTTCTTAGAGAAAAATTAATTTTATTAATGGAAAGTTATGTTAATCTCTTTCAAAAGTTGTTTAAATAGGCTTACATAGTCCCTAATTCATCTTAGAAAAAGTTCTAAATAAAATAGGAAACTCTAATCCGAAGAGTTCTAGATAAAATAGGGAACTTCTAATAAATTTTAGGAAGAGTTCTAAACAAAATTGGTAAAGGAATCAAAGAGATTGAGTAAAATAAGAAATGAGAAATAAAAAATAAAATAGGAAATTGTTCAAAATCTAGCAGAGAAGAATGCTAGTTAAGACGAGATCATATGCTAGTCAATATCCCATTCTTCCAGAGAAAGAAATGCAAACAGAAATGCTGGATAAGGTATGATCAAGTGCTATTGAATGTTGCAATATGTCCAAGAATTCAAACGTCTCATCATTTAGAAAGGAGGATATAGTGAACTACACCTAATAATCATTTAATTTCATGTATTGATAGCACTTGCCAAACTTATTGCAAGTCATTTTGGATTACATTTGTATCTCATAGCATCCTATTAGTTTTGACATCTTGATATTATGATATGTTAATTGGGACCAAAGTGTTGTGTGTTATACATCTATTTGATTGTATAATGATGGGTGCTTAATTTCTTGTTTAGGATTTCTTTTGGTTTTTTTCATAAAATCTAGGGTTGTAGAACTATGTTACTCAAAATATTAAATGCTAATGGAAATAATTATAGGATATTTGCATTTTCAGTTTCAGTTTTAATTAATGGCATGTTAACTAATATAATATATTGCCAATAATACTCCTATTTTTTGTAATATAGATGTTGGTAACTTTTAAATTTTATTATGGTCAAATATTCGAAAGAAATGAAGACTACAAGTATGTTAGGAACAAGAATAGGAGGAAGAGGATATGGGAGTTGATGAATTTAACATACTAGTGTAAACAAAGGTGTTAGAGTACAAAGGACATCGAGTGAGATATCAATATTTTTACAAATTCCCTAAGGAGATGATAAGATGCTTAAGAGAGTTAATGCTTGCATTATAGTAAAGACATGTTTTCAATGCTTTTTCCCATATGCAAGAATTAAACTACCATAATATTATGTAACGAAAAATAGGTAGGCCATTAACAAATCAAGTATTTGCAAATGGTGAACCATCTAATATAGGGAGCTGTCATATTTAGCTGATTAAAAGTTGTGGAAGACCTAGTTAAACAGCATTTACAAGGTTAAACACCATATTAAATATTATGTCAAGGGAGTAAATAGTTGTGAGTAAATATTGACTTATTTCATATATAGCATCAAATTATTTATCCTCATAAAATTTTAGGTTTTAACATGTAGCTTAAGGAAAAGGAGTAATATTTGAATAAGTTAGTGAAAACAATTATTTTAGGGTCGCTTGCATCCATTTTTTTAGACCCTTCAATCCTTTATTTTTTATGCTTATATTTTTGTTGATTATGGTGAAATTATGATATTTTTATATTTTTTACTTGAACCAAAGTATGACTATACATACTTGGTGCTAACATTTACCTTAATGTTTATGATGTTCAACAAATGGGTGGAAGTTATAAAGTTACATGAGACCTGAGACAAAAAAAAACGCATTATACTTGATATAAAAGTGGTGTAATGAATAAATATACTAGTTTACTTCTTAAAAGCAACAATGAACTTTGTGGACAAAAGTCTTAACCCATCATATAAAAATGTCTGAAAAAACTTTTTACAGTCAACCTTCAAGTTATTTACTATGAATGAATACTTACAAGGCACTTACAATTTGTACGTTTCTTTGTACACAATTTATTCAATGTCATCATTAAAGCTAAATTTAAAATACTCTTTTTTATTAGATTGGTAAAAATATTGGCCACTATTATGTTTAACATAAGATATCTGTAGATTCATTTTATTATTACAATAAAGGTAGTCAATATAAGAAATCTGACATAAAAAATCAAAATTAAGGAAAATTGATCTTATATATCAAATACAATCAATATACATTGTATAATAACAATAGAAATGATTAATTTTTAACCATTATACATAATGCCTTTTTTGACAAAATTGAGAGCATATCCTTTTAATCTTTGCTAAATTATCAAAATAGTAGCGAACAATATTTTTGCATTTATAATAACTTTATAGTTTTCCTATATAAAGTGTGTACTAGGTGTATAAGTAACAAAAACTACTTGCAGTTTATTTTCACCCATATTTCTTCTTATTGCGTTGACTAATATGTCATAAATAATAATCGCATGTACAAAAATAAATTATATCCAATATTTAGAGTATTATTTAAAAAGCAACTAAGACTTAAGTAGAATACTCATTCTTAATTTTTCATTGGCATGCAATAAGTTTCAAAATATTACATTACATATTGTCTAATCTTCCTAAGACTAACATGTTGTCTAGTGGAAATGACTTTATGTACTATGAATATATTTTAACATCTTCATATTTTCTATGATATAAAAGTATACAACGATTTGCCTACATCAATAATGTCATATCAAAATTCAAACAAAATCATCAAATTCTTAAAAGTCAACTAGGTATTATAAACAACAACAACTCAAATTGGAGCTTGGTAGCATAAACAAAAATAATTAACATAAATTGAATAACTTTACCTATTGTAAGTATGAAAAAAGATAGAGTTCATAATTGATCAATAAAATAAGAGCTTGATAACAACTAGTCTTTTTAAGGATTTACACTCTTCTTTGACAGTTGATTGAAGATAGTAGGAGTCATAACCAAACAAATATACTCAGAATATCTATAATATGAAATACACAAAATAACCAAAGAAGCCTATCCTTATTATGTTTCTTTTCGTAAGAAACTTATAGATGCTTCAAAGCAGTTCATAGCTCAAAACCTTCACCACTCTCCCTATGGAGAGAGATCCTTACGATCCAATCTAGATCTATTAACTTCATGAAAATGCATATGGTTATGTGTGAAACAAAACTTGCAACAATAATTTTTGTAACACAAAAAAATAAAAATGATAAGATTTATAATAGAACAAAAAAAGGTAGAGTTGGGCGGCATGCAAACCAATTAAGGAATCGCAAACTCTAAAATGACTATATAAACTCCATTATAGAGTATGTAAGATTCATCACTGCTTGATTTAGTATTTTGTTTATTATTATTTTTTAGGAGAGTTGAGTTAAGTAAATCTTTTTATATTTTTTATTTTTATAAAAATATTTTAATTATATTATTATATTGACACATATGTATTAATACGTAAAGGGCTAGTTTACGTGGTAGTCCATTTCAAAATCATTAATGATCAAAAAAAAATTCAATAAATTCGATATTTATTTATTTATTTGATAGTCAACAGGAAAAGTTAGACAAGTAAAAATGAAAATTTTTATTTGACAGATAAGTAAGATAGTTTTTAAATCTAAGAATCCATTTTAAAGTAGAGAAGAAAACCTTTAAACTTTATAGTTTTCCCTGATTTATTGAAATCAACTAGACAAATGGTATCATTATTAATGATTGAAACCAAGTTTGTTCAAGTCAAAAGAAGACCAGTATAAATAGACTTCACTTCTATGTCCATAAAATAATGTAGAGTCAAAGTATTTCACTATGAGCCTTACTTTAGGAGCGGTGGTAATATTATAGAGAAGAGCATCATGGGTTATTGTAACAATGATTCCATCCATCTATATTCGAAATAATCATATAATGGTAACGTAAAATGAATATATAAGCTTGAGAATTTTAAAATCTAATGTAAACAAAATTGAATTAAAAGAATGAAATCATACAAGGTATAATGATTGTTTAAAGTTAAAAAAGAATGAAAAATAGTTGAATCTTTTAAACATAATAAAGTTGAACATTATTAAAAATAAAAATTCCTAAAATTTGTTTCATGTTCTTAAGGTCCCTATATAAATGGTGGGATGCCACAAATTTTAATAAGCACCATCTCTCTTTAATTTCAGAGTTTTTGCAATTAATTAAGGTAGTTGGAAGATGAATTTAGATAATGATACATGCTTTCAACATATTCATTTGTTCATCTATAAATAGAAGACCTCTAAGAGGTACTTGGTATCTATAATATAATTGAGTTTTCCTTTTCGAGAGAGAGAGAGAGAGAGATTTTAGAATGAAGGAGCCTAAAATAATTCTCAATATTTTTCAAGTTAAAGTGATTCACCATAAATTCCTGAGAAAATTTTGACTGATGTAATCCATCCAATAGGGTAAGAAGTTTTATGTTGTCCTCTAGTCTAACTAAAGAATATTTTGTTTTAATTCTACCAAATTACATTGGGAGTATTTCTCGAACCTATAATCCAATAATTTTTTTTGTATTAGAGGGTTTTTCATGTGAAATTTTAGGTATCCTATCTACCTAATTTTCACATGTTACTTTGCCCATTTTAGAATAGACAAAGAGAGAAAAGAGCTTTTGAATTATCAACCCCTCTTTTCTCAATAAAAGAGCTTATGAATTACCATCCCCTCTTTTCGTAAGAACAATATCATAACTAGGTTTGTTAGACTATTATCCTTTTTATGTGATTAAAGATAGGGGGTCCCATCACTCTTGATGGTGAAATGTTCAAACTTACCATAGAGAATTACTCTTGTTGGAAGTCGATGATGGAGTATCACTTGTATTACAAAAGATTTTTATGAGCCAATGTCGCAGGTTAGAAGCTGGAAGGAAATACTAAACAAAAAAGGAGCTCTTAAATATAAAGGTGGTGGCTATGATTTAAAAGTTCACCGACCGTAACTTGTTTCAACACGTGTCAAAATACACCGATGCATAAATATTATAGATGCAACTAGATTCCATAATTCAAAAGAAGATGCCTTGGAACAAAGCCCACTTTGTAAGACGATTTTTCAAGTTAAAGTATAAAGAAAACCAGAGTATGATTGAACATTTAAATATATTTAAAAGACTTATATATTAGCTAATAACGATCAAGATGAAGATTGATTATGAATTAAAGGCCTTATTACTTCTTAGTTTCTTACCCAAGATTTGAAATAATATCGTTGTCACACTTAGTAACTTAACCCTAGAAGGTAAGCTTACTATGGAAATTATGGTTGACAACCAAAAATGAGAAAACCAAGAAAAAAGAATGCATTATATCTACGCAATCCAAGGCCAACATTGTTGAGAATAGATGAATAAGTAAGATCTATACAATGAGTAAAAGAGGAAGTAGAGGCACATCTAGAGGGCAATCTATATTATATACTCAAAAGTCATATGCTAATACTGTGGCAAGACGGGTCATAAGAAGTTCAAATGTCAAAATATTAAAAGAGATTGGAATAATAGGACTACCAAGTTAGATCAGATCAACTTGAGAAAGAAAGAAAAGAAGAGTATAACTATTTTTGTAGTAAAAGATCACAATGATTTCTTCCTCATTGGAGAAGATAATTATCTTAATATCACATATGATGCTAATTCATGGTCATTGATACAGTTGCCTCCTTTTATATCACCACAGATCAATACTTCTTCTTTAGATATTAAGGTAGTGACTTCGATACCATCAAAATGGAAAATCAAGTTCCCAGTAATATCGTTAAGTTAGGCAAGGTTACTTTGATGACTAACACGGGATCTGAGCTCGTGTAGAAGAATCTTAGACGTGTCCTAGATATGCACCTTAATCTTATGTCATCTAGGAAGATCAATAATGCTATCCATGTAAATCATTTTTGGTGTAAAAGATGGAAACTCTCACGAAATAACATTAAAAACATCACCAAAGGAAGAAAAGAGGAATCATTATATTTTATATAAGCCAAATTATACAAAGAAGAAGCTAATGTTTCCCATAATAACTTATGTTTAGAATTATGGAATAAAAGATTAAGACACATGAGATAGAAAGGATTACCAATTCTTGCTTGTAAAGAACTTTTTCTGAAGGTGAAAGGTAAATCACTTGAGCCCTACAGTCATTGTTTGGTTGCAATCAACGTAGAGTTTTATTTTGTAGAACTAGTTAACCACATAGTAGAAAATATGTTCTTGATTTAGTGCATAATGATGTCTGCTTAATGATTGATAAATCTATAGAAGGTGTATTATGTTTCGTTACTTTCATTGATGGCAACTCGAGAAAGATTCAAGTGTGTTTGTTAAAAATATCAAGTAGATAACACCAAAGATACCATAGTTTAATGGTGTAGTTAGGAGAATGAATTGTACCATCAAAGAAAGGGTATTATACATGCTCTCTCATGTTAAACTCCCTAAGTAATATTAAGGGGAAGTTATGAAGACAATTGTCAACATTATCAATCATGATCCTTTTATTCCTTTGGTTCAAGATATTATAGAGGAAGTATGGATGGGAAAGAGGGTCTTATAAGACCATTTCAAAGTGTATAGTTGTCGAGCATTCGTCTACATCGCTAAAAATAAACGATCCAAACTTAACTATAAGACGAAGCAATTTATCTACCTCGACTCACCACAATATGGATTTGGGTATTGATTATGGGATTTAGTAAAGAAGAAGAATGTTAGAAATAAAGATGTTGTGTTCTTTGACGATCAAATAATCAAAGATTTTATGTAGCCAAATAAATCTAATCCCAGGTCAACAATAATGATTCATCTTTTGTAGCATATGATGATCCAAAATAGAAATTATGAAGGCAAATAATGATGAAACTAGTAATACATAATGGGTTGTCAACTAAGGTGTCATTAATGGAGAAGTCAATAGGAATAATGTAGAACCTGTCAAACCTATTGAGCCAGAACTTGTAGAACAATTTCAATTATAGAGATCAACTCAAAAGAGACGACTTTCTACTAGATATCCTCTGAATGAGTACAAAGTCACCATTGAGGAGGAGCATCAAAGTTACAAAGAGGCAATGGATGATGTTAAAAAAGAAGAATGGTTAAAAGTCGTACAAGAGGAGATACAATCCATATATGATTTACAATATAATGAAGCTATACAAAGGGTGACAAGCCTTGAAAAGCAAATGGGTCTATAAGCTCAACATAGATGAGAACAACCCAAATTTAAGTTACAAGGCCAAGATCATTGTTAAAGAGTGTAACCAGAAAAGGGTGTTGATTTTGAATAAATCTTCTCCCTTAGGGTTAATATTTCATCTATTATAGTGGTTTTGATTCTCTCTGTCAGCCTAAATTTAGAGATTGTACACCCGATATAAAAACGACATTCCTATATGGAGATCTAGAGGAAGAGGTATACATGGAGTAGCCTGAGAGTTCTACAGTTTTAGATAAAGAATACTAGTTGTGCCGATTCAAAAGGAGCCTCTCAAAATGGTGGTATAAGAATTTTGACTCTTTTATGGATCAACACCACTTTAAGAAGACTCACACCGACTATTATGTCTTTATGAAAAGGTATGATGTGGTGATTTTATCATACTTCTACTTTATATTGATGATATGCTAATTGTTGAACATGAGAAGAAGACAATTGTTTCCCTTAAGAAGGTATTAAACAAATCCTTCTCCATGAAGGACTTGGGACCAACGAAGCAGATCATTGGAATTTAGATCAATCGAGATCACTCCAAAAAGTTATAATAGATATCTCAAGAGCTATTGAGAAAGTCCTTAAGACATTCAACATAGACAAGGACAAATAAGTTAGTGTTCCACTTATCGGACATTTTAAATTAAGTAAGTGGCAAAGTCCAACACGTGAGAAAGAAAAAGAAGAGATGAAAATGGTCTCATATTCATTTGTAGTTGGCAATCCCATGGACGCTATGGTATGCACCATGCATAACATCACTCAAGCATTGGCATTGTGAGTCAAATTTTGTCCAACTCTAAGAAAGAACATTAGGCTGTTGTAAAATAGATACTTCAACATATCCAGGGAATATATAAGAGATGCTTATGCTTTGCTAATGGAAAGCTTGTGTTAGAAGGGTATAAAATGCTAATATGGTCTTGGTTATTCGAGAAATTTAACTTAAGTTATTTAACTACTTTTGTACGGGAGTCATGTCAAAGCAATCCAAGCTCTAAACATGTTGGGACCCGATTTCGGAACTGGACCCCAACCGGAAAAGCGGAAAACAGAAATGAAAAGAAAGTGGCAGAAAGCGAAAATGAACGAAATCGAATTCGAGAGAACGGGACATGAGGCGAAAGTCAAAGCATGCAACGAAATGACAAAGTGAAAGTATCGAATCGAAACGAATCAAATCGGAAAATCAGATAACAAAAGACGGAAAACAAAATCAAAAGCGGAAGTAAACAAACAGTTCAATCAACTAAGAATCTCACTCCGACATCCGAAACGTGAACTTTAGCAAGCTTATCGCGTTGGAAACCTTACTAAACCGATCCGAAACTGGTATAAAATTTTTTTTCATTCTATTTATTTCTTCTCAAACTCATACAAATCACCTCAATTGCTCAAATCATCTTTAACTACAATCTTATTCTTATTCTTATTCTATCTTTGCCATAAAATCAATTTTATCGAAAATGGGACAGCATAACGGCTGTATTTCAAGGAACCCAAAAATCTGCAAAGGTTTTAAACACACTTCAATATACTAAACCAAACCACCAATTCATCAGACCTCCTGTCCTGAAATCCCAGCATACACAAACACAATTCTAATACCTAAAATACTTTAATAAGTCTCAATCCAAAATTCATAATCGGAAACAATTCCTTTCATATACAATTTCACATTCCATAATCTTACGCAAATCTATATGTCATATCCATATATAAATTTACATTCCAATTTTGTACACAATTACATATCTCAATTTCATACATAAAATCATCATTCATAACCATCATAAATTAAATGCTTACAATCCACTAATAGCATTCCAAGCCATATACCAAATTAATACTAAAATTCAAAAATACACAAACCCAAGCTAATCAAACTCAAACAAAAGTCTTGACTCGCTTTCATCCGATCTCCCGCTCGATACCTGGAGATGGGGATGAAAGGAGGTGAGCTTTACAGCTCGTGGATAACACATTTATAAATTAAAAATTAAGCAAAAATTATTTTTCACAAACTTTTGCCAAAATGCTTATTTTTCAAACTTTTCAAGTTTTCAAACATTTCCTAAACCAGTTCAAAGATTTCTCGATTGAAAACCCCAAGTTCTCATTTCTCAAACTTCACAAATTCTTTTTCACAATTCATGAACAATTTCAAAACATGAATGCAGTACAATAGTACACACATAAGCATATACATATCACAACTTTTTTTTTAAAACACATAATCACAACAAAATGGTTTGGGTTGGTCCAAACGGAACGTACTGCACATTCCCGCATAGCGGTCCTGTGCAGCCGTAAACAGAACGTACTACACCTTCTCGCATAGCGGTTGGTGTAGCCGTGAACTTATGGGAGTCCTTAAAAGGAACTCCAATGCCACTAACAGACAGGACAAGTGCACTTGACCAATCTTAGGGGACCTAACCAAATCCACATAACAGATATGTTCATACTTGAAAAATCAGAGTTGCCCGAAGGCACGTTTCGAAAAATTCAATTTTCATATCATGTCATATTTCATACAATTATCATTCACAATTTCAATTAGAAATCATATAACAAAATTTCACTCACACAAAGAATATAACATTTTTAGGAATTTCCAAATCATTT
>JAOSBM010000006.1:23506395-23521458 GCA_027568955.1 Erythroxylum tenue
ATGTTTGGCTTTCGCGGTTCTTTCTTTTGGTTGTCCCGACAGATCACCCTGGGTGCAGCCTTGGGGGTCGGGACTCGAGCCCAAAGGTCTCCGGTTCTCCGTTTTGGATAGTTGGACTCCGGGAACGGGATTTAGCACCGTCCGGCCGGGCTCCGGGAGCGGGGTCCAGCACGTGGCTTGCATGCCACGATCATGACAAAAGCCCAGGAAATGGCCCACGATCGTCGCATGCAGGGCCACGGTTGTGGCCTGCATCAGACAAATACGCAAACACTCAAAAACGTCAAGTTTCGAGGAATTTTTTGGACCTTTTGAAGCCCGAAAAAACCATAAGGTTGCTCAGAACACAAAAGGATATTTAAAGAACAAGAAAAAGAGGCAGAGAAAGCTTTTACATCCACCAACTTGAGAAACCCTAGAGAGAATTCATCGAGAGATAGAGGAAGAGAAGAAGGAAGAGAGAAGAGGCGAAGAAGCTTACTCGACGTACTTCCCGAACCAGGAGTTTCCTGACGTCACTGCCTCCTATCATCCATCTAGATTGTATTTCCTATTTAATTTCAGTTTTATCATTGTATAGAATTGGATTGAATAGTTGATGATAAAATCTAGAATGATGAGGATGTTCTAAACTCACCTTCGGAATTTTATTCTTGAATTAATGAAATCTGATTGTTTATGTGTTTATTAGATTTGTTATGGTTTAATTCTACAATTGCATAATTCGGTAATAAACTGAGAGGGTGAATCAAATAAAAAATTATTAAATTGAACTGATGAGAGTTAGGTGATTTAATAGAACAAGAATTGAATCAAATCGAGAAATTATGCGAAGAGAGATCCTGCATAGGTTTCCGATAATTTATTAGAGAATTTTAGAACTAATTAAGGTTTTGAATAAGTTGTGAATTGAGAAATTGCATCTTCCATAATCTGATTAGGGTTTATGATTTAGGGTTAATGGTTATAACTCGAGAGAGAGTAATCAACCCTAGGATAGTTTAGAACCAACAATCTACTAATTCATAACCAGTTAGGTTAGCATTAAGGATAAATAAAATTCCCTTTTTCTCAATTGGTAATTTCTTTCGGTTGATTCTTGGGTGTTACAACAACTTAATAATTAGTATATTCGTGTTTGATTCTTAAATTGTTTGATTGAATTAAGTTCTCTTTTTATTTTCGTGCAATTTGAATTTGTGTTATTGTTTCTGGCCTTAGATTTTAGGATTAGATTAACTCCCTCCTCGTGGGATCGACACCTTTAGTATTACATTATGCTTACGGATTATTGGAGGTTATTAATTAAAACTTGCACACAACAGACACCCGATCAAGTTTTTGCTTCTGTTATTGGGGAGGCGATTAGTTTAATTCTTATAGTCTAAGGTTTTTTCACCTTCTTTTTAATAAAAAAATTGAGCATAAAGTAGACGACACATCAACTTGGATATCACCGGACAATAATAAGGAATCTCAAGAGTTGAATGCTAAGAAAAAATAAAAAGAACGATCATGGAGGATGTATATTATAGGGAGCAATATACATCTTCTTCCAATATACATCTTCTTCATTTTCATCATCAATTCACATTATATATGTACAATTAACACCATAGGATTCATTTAAATCATCAACTTCAAAAGTCATTCAAAAATTTACAAACTTTCACCAAAGAGAGGGCATTTCGGTTTTGACTTAAGGAGGCTTCTCCATGACTCATTTCATTCATCTAAATCATGTTTCATGTATATTCAAGCATGGAGAACAACATATCTTAACACCAAACTCAAAATCATAATGTAGAGAAAGATGAGACAAAACTTACCTAAATCTTCCTTTGGTAATATCTTAAAATCCTTTGAGAATTTCTCAAATCTAATGATAGATTTGAGTTCTTTGATCTCAATTTAGCTTAGAACACCTTGATTTAGGTTGGAGAACAAAAAAAAAGGGTAGGATTTTAGTGATAGCCGAAAATGGCTCTTCTCCTCCTCTCTTCTCCTTTCTTCTCCTTTCTTTTAATTAAAACAAAATGTTTCAAGTCTTTAATAATGGGATGCACGGCCATACATGATGAAGGGTCTAGAATATTGACTCTTCTTTGACCAAAATATGGTGAAATTACCTTTTTGCCCCTAGGTTATGTGAAATTTTCAACATCCACAAATCATACATAAATAATTTCTATTTCTAGCATCCACAAATCATACATAAACAATTTCCGTTTCCAACATCCATAAATTATACATAAACAATTTCCATTTGCAACAATTTTTATTTCCATTTCCAACAATACATTCATAAAACAATTTCTATTTTTAACAATTTCCAACAATTTCCATTTCCAACATCCACAAATCATATATAAATAATTTCCATTTCCAACAATTTCAATTCAAAGCTTTAAACATGATGATCAAGTTGAAGGGTATGATATGATTTACATAATTTCCAAATAATGAATGACATATCTTATACAATTGTTCATACACATATTCATAACATAATGATCAAGTTGGAAGATATATTCATAACATGAGGATCAACCGATCAAGTTGAAGGATATAACTTCTTTGGAAATATTTTTTTTTATTTAAAGCTTTGAATCTTCTTTTCATTTCTAACAAAACATAATATTATATACACCTTTCTATATTTCGTTCTTAAATATATAAGTTGCTTTTATAATTTTTAGTTGACATTAATAAGCCTAAGTATAAATGATTGGAACCTACAATAACAACATATTCACAATTTGAAAACAAAAAAGTTCTTTTTGGGATACATTTATTACATCACTACTTTCACACATTATCTATTAAAAATATTTATGATACCCCACACATATATATTACCAAATAATTCAAGTTCAACATATTTTATACTCAATTAATTATTTACCCAAAACTAATACCCAATATGCAAATACGATATCATTAAGTGCAACTGAATTATTATTAATTTCCAATTGCATAATTTTATACTCAACTAATTATTTACCTTAATTCAATACCCAAATATTAAAAATAAAATACAATTTTTGATTTACAAGTGTAACCTTACAACGTTAATTGTCAATTAATGATTTAAGTTTTTACAATTTTACAACTTTAATATTGTCGGTTTATGTATGTTTTAAATTTAAGTTGTTTCAAGTTCAACTTTCAAGTTTCAGAATCAATAAGGCTGTACATTTCATTCATCATAAATTTATGATAAACTTAAACCAATCTTTGTTCTTTAAAACCAAACAGAACAACCAAACAACTCATTCTTCATCGTGACTGAAACATTCATAATTTCATTTCCAATATTCAAATCACAAATGACAAAACAAAACCTTGATCATTCATCATTCAATTCCAATATCCAACCCATATACACGCAAATTGTACATCACAAAACCAAGTTCCAACATCCAACAAATTCACAAATCTATCATCCAATCTAACACAATAAAAAACTGTAGTTAAGCAGCAAAAAATTCAAAAACTCAAAAAAACACACCCAAAAATAATTCACTTGCTTTGGGTCTTCAGGTTGGGTGATGGGGCAGAGGCTTCCGGTGTAGATGTGGCTAAGCTGCGACCTTCTCTCCTCCTTCAGACGTTCAGTGACGATGACGTGGTGCGGTGGTCCCTGTGGAGGAAGGTTGAAGACGGTGGCGTCTTCGGGGATACCAAGGGAGGAGCCGAGGGAGGATCTCTCTCCTCTGATGCTGGTGAGGATTAGAGAGGATAAGGAAAGGATAAGGCAAAATTTTTAAAAACTTGCAAATTGGTCCTTAACTTTTCCGAATTTTATGGTACCTGCCGATATATCTTGGTATTGTACGTAACGGCCGATACTGAACGAAAAACACCGGTACTAACTGGTATTAATGGCCAGTATCGAAGGAATAAATGTCGTTCCGTTTTCCAACCAATACGTACGACTGGTACGGAATGATATTCGTTCCTCTAGTAACAACAAGTAAATTATTGTCCGAAAATCATATGAAAAAATTTTCATTATTATTTTATTGCGTATAAATCAGATCCTGCCCTAATTTTCTAATACATTGTGCCTCTCCTCTCCTTAGTGGCCACAGGCTCTCACCTCTCCTGGGCCGCAGTACAGACCCTTTTATTACACACTCCTTTACTGCAGGCTTTCCTCTGTAACAACAGACAAGTTATTCTCAGGGAGGAACAAAAGTTTGCAAGTTTCAAATGCTTTAACTGTTTTTAATTAGTAAGTTATTCACAAACACCTACATCTTTTGATTATATATATCCGCAACCTGATAAAAACATAGATGATAATTTTTTGCCAAGTTCTCCTTGTGTTTATTATGTTTTTAATATGATTCAAATGTTAATGAAAATATTTACAATAAAAAAAGTGTGTGGAAACTGAAGCTTTAAACTATTTATGCTCCTGAATTGTAAGGCTCGTCGATTGTTGATTGTTGAATACAGTTTTAATCATTATATTAAGTCCAATTTCAGGAATTCAACCAACATTTCTATATTTCAAATTAATTTCTTTTAGATAATTTATTGTCCTATATCTCTCTCAACTTACATAAATTAAATACTAACTCACAAAATTTAAATCACAAGGGTCCCACTCATAGGGTGAATTTAATGCCTCGTATTTGTAAATTGTAACTGGGAGCGCTTTTTGGTAACAGTTGTTCCAATGCCATCATCTAAAGTGTCCATATCCAAGTTAAATTAGTGTCTTTATTGACCATGTGCACAGGGAATACGGAATAAACGTCTTCAATGCAAAGACAACGTGAGAGTGACATCGACCGATACTCTCTGAACAAATCGCTATATGGTTTTAATTTCTGTATATGATTTGTACATTTCAAAACAAATATTCCAACGTCCAGACAATCAACCTCAAAAAAAAAAAAAAAGATCAAATTTATTACACCAGAAATAGTTGTATGCTTGAAACTGCGTGGTGTCCAACCGAGTCTCATTTGTGCTTTCTTCTTGACTTCCGCCATCTCCAAAGTATAGCAGATGGATCTGGGCAGACTGTGTAAGGGACTTTTGGCGTTGGTACATCCGGAATACTATAATTAAAAACCCATTTTCAAGGAAAAAAAATATTGTGTGGTTGATAATACATAGAACTGAAAAGACCAACAATAAATATGAGATACCATCTTATAAATGTGGTTAATCTGGGGTTACCTTGCCTTACAATGATAAAATGCTACCATATGTAGTCTCATTAAACTGTTGAATACGTTTCCATTATAAACTCATATTTGGAAATATGAAATGAAGAAACAACTTTTAAAAGATAAAACAGTAAGACAAGGCAAGAAACTTACTCTAAACTGCCAATCTGGATCTGCCAAATGTCCATGCTGGTTGAACCGTCCGGCGTTGGCATTGCATTTAATCCTGGGCTGCTTCTGCTGCTGCTCACCTCCTTAAATGCTGCTGCTTGTTTAATTGCCAGCACTCTGCAGTTCAACTTGTTTGCTATATTGTTGTCGGCCAAAACCAACCTACCACCACAAAAACTACCATGCTATGAGTTCGGTAATTGGCTCTTCCTCTGAATACAAATTTTTCTGCAGTTATTAGATACAATTACTGTATTCAGCCAATCACTGTCAAGTCTACATAAAAATACAAATGGAGTTGGTATTTGGTAATGACCGGAAATTACTCTTAAGTTAACACATGGGATCACGACAAATTGCTTAGATCCAGATTATTCATCCCTTGTTCATATATCACTGGGTAATTATAAAGCTTTTGAAGAGGATAAGGTCGATCCGATGGAACAAGTCCTGCCCTCCTTGCCATAGCCATCCAAATTAAAAGAATAAAGCACAAAGCAAATATGTTATTGGGGAATCATGGCAGAACTTACCTATATAGAAAGCTCTGATCATGGAGTCCCACAACAAGAGCAAAGGCACCAATCTCTCTCACCGTTGCTGCAATCTTCTCGCCATATTCTTCGCCTTCGGTGACAATGATCTCAACTTTTGTCTGTGCAACACAATTCCCCGATTATCGTATCCATCATCATCATCATCACATAATCTAATTATTCAAAGCATAATTAGTCGCCTGCCACAAGAAACAACATATATATAAACGCCTAAACATGAAAGATTTCAAACTCAAACAAAAGTTCAAGAATATTTACGTTAACAAAGAAGCTGCAACACATGTCTTTGAATGAGAGAGCGAGTTGGTAGCCTTCCAAGCGAAGAAGCCTCATCTTGTTCTTGTTTCTTGACGACTTTAGAGGGCAAAAGACATGGAGAAGAGTTATCACATCACCATCACGGAGAAGATTGTTGAGAGCCCATTTGAGTGCTGTTCTTGCAGCGTCTACATCTTCTACTACCACCACAATCTTCCTGGCATCCATTAACCCAGCTTTTTCTTCTCTGTATATTTTCCCTCTCACTTTTTAGGGTCTACTAGTCTTGTGGTTATTTTGCCAAAGAACTCGAGTTTTAGACAGTTATTTTTGTAATAAGAGTCGGGGATGTTCATGTCTGAATCATGACATTAGAGCCTTCTTAGGTGTCTGTTTCTATATCCTCTTATTTTCT
The DNA here is from genome assembly GCA_027568955.1 of Erythroxylum tenue. NCBI lineage: Eukaryota > Viridiplantae > Streptophyta > Magnoliopsida > Malpighiales > Erythroxylaceae > Erythroxylum > Erythroxylum tenue. The sequence continues at coordinate 23,512,983 of JAOSBM010000006.1, forward strand.
TTCCATTTATTCTCAAATCGGAAAACTGAATTGTTTTATTTGTCTGGTTTATTTATAACGTAATTAATACGAAACTAAAATTCAACTTATTTGGGGCTGAACTGAAGGGATGCATTCATGATGAGCTTGTACTCCTCATATTCAACTTATAAAATTGTCGGGTAAAGTCTATTCAAAACTCTTCACAGTATCTTATGAGATAAAACTTTTTTTATTATAAGAAATAGTTTTAAATAATCTTTCACATAATTTGTAACAGTTAAATCAACTCAAATTTTTTATTATTTATAAAATGTGGGAAATAGAAATCACAATTGAATCAATAAATTATGTGAGTTTTTTTTTTTGGTAAATCAGAAAAATTTATAAATGAAACAAAGATATGTATAAAGAGTTTTCGTACAAGTATCATGGAGGACACAACAAGCTAATACATAGCAACTAGCCACACTACAATTCATGATAAAACTATGAGGATTCAACAACAAAACACATAAGCTCAACTAGAATCATACCAAGAGCAAAAATCCAAACAGGAGACCTAAGCTAGTTGAAACTCAATCCTAGTAGAGACAAACCAATAAGATACTGAAGACAAATCTGCACTTGAACATCCCTTTCCCAAAATGGCCGGCAATCAGCTGAGGCGACTGGAGCAAAAGTTTTTGTCATAAAGAAGTAGCAATATAAAGTCACAATAAATTTTCTTCATATTTAAAATAACAAATTCAATTCAATTTGACTCGATTTAAGTTAATCAAGTCTCAAATTTAAAGGATCAACTTAGAAATTTGATATAAAAAATTTGATGCATTCTATCATTATCATTAAATTAATACTATTTTGACATAACTAGTTAAAATAGTTCACTTTATGTAAAATTATAAAAAATAAAATGACATTTTTTACTGAGTTATATCGTAAAAAAAGTAGTTATTATTATTATCATTCTTAATAGTTTTTATGTAATTTTTCTCAATTCTAACAATGTTTGCTTACGTGTTCAAAAATTTCTATAATTATTATACGTTATCTTACTAATGAAACGACATGTTTAATCACTAAATCTAACGATGTAATTTTCGGAAAATGACCCAACCCCCCTTGACAGTTTGCAAACTCTCTCACCCTCTTACCCCCTTTGTTCAGTTTGTGACCTAACCCAAAATCTGATCCCAACACGACCACAATCACAAGACTGGCCTCTGGTGCCACACGTTTTGTAATCAGATTGAACAGTATAGCCTTTAGAGCATTTCTCGCCGAGCCATTGTTTGTGATTACTGTGTCTTCTTCTGAAATGCTTCTTTATCCCAACAATATCGCGGAGAGCGTGACAAGGGTCATGGTGCCAGCAAGTAGGCTCAACACATGCTTCCTCACCGCCGGAGTCTCTCGCTTAAGTAGCTTCCAAGGAACCTTGTGTCGTCGTCTGTGCATCTGCAAGTTTTGATCTCTCTGAAACCCCTGGTTGCAGATCTCACACACGTAACGATCTGATTCAAGTAGTGTTTTTGGTGATAGAGACGCCACTTCAGCATCTTGATCTACCCTCAAACAATTGCACAACTTATAATATTCACTTGTAATGTTTTCATGTTTCCCATGCGATTTAAGGGCTTCGGGTTTACTTGGAAAGAATATATTTCTTTTATAACATATTGCTATTTAGAATGGTACAACGAGAGTGAATTTTGAGAAACTTTGTTCGAACACTGGAACTGAATTTGCTTGCACTCTTGGAATCTCATCCTAATTAAAAGGGTGAGATTAAGGGTTAGATCACAGACTCGCAAACTAAACGAAGGGCTAAGTGGGTGAGAGTCGGGTTTTGAAGTCCTAAATGACAAATTATCATATAGGTTAAATAATCAAAACTCACTGAAACCAATTCCTGCTTCCTCAATACAAATTCTAAGAAAAGGGAAAAATGGAAAAACATTTCCCAAAGCTAATAAGTGAATTAACGTTGACGCCAAGTAATTAACATTGAAAAGCTAATTACAAGATATAATTATAAGGTCTTCTCCACTATGCTTCTAGTAGTAGCCAACGCCTTTCAATTCATTTGGACTTGCTTGCTGGTCCATGCTTCCTTGGTTTAAAAATACAATCCGACCTGAAATTTAATTTTATAAAGCCCAATGTCGCACCTTGTTTATATGGATAAAGGTGCTATAAGGGTTAAGCCTCCTTCAAGAGATATGGGATTAGAGACTAGCGAGAAACATGAATGTCATACTCATACATACTGGAGACTAAACAACTATGTCATTTAATGTTTTTTGTTACTCACACTATCGAATCACTACCTGAAGAGTGGTTGCGTGTTGTGTATAATAATATGATTGATGCATTGCGACCCTAAGCACCCTTGTACGCTGAACTTCACAGTTACTACAATTTCCCTCCCTTACCGAAAAAGAAAAAGAAAAACTATGGTTTATATGTCCCAAGAACAGAACAGACTGAACACAAAATAACAGTGCCTAAAAAGTAAAAGGTCTAGTATGATCTGTGGACAGATGTAAAAATTTGAATAGGAGAGTATGGAGTAATATCAATTGAAATATGTACCTCCTTTTAAGGGAACAATCTAGTCATTAGAGGAAAACTGAGAACTATAGTAAGAGGCCAAAACAAAAGCAATAAATTAAATAAACAGTAAGCATAAGAATTTGTGTACCATTTCGGCGAACCGCAACCTCTCTTACACGCCGGACAAGACCAGTTATTGGATCGCTAAACACTTTAGTCTCCAGGTTCCCCTCCACGTACAAAATAGCACTGCAATAATGTAAAATTCAACTGTTTGTTTCGTACCCACGGGAAATGTTGCCAGTGACAAGAGTGGAAAAAATTTGAAGAACAACAGCTGCAAATGACAAAAATTCATTGACAAGATAACATTGAGCATTCAATTGGAAACAACATAGTTTCAGCAATCTTGAGTTTAAGCTAGAATGAAATACGCTAGTACGGCAACTATTGTTTTCCATCGTTCCTGGGATCCTAAATGGCTCAAATTAACAGCATACAAAAAAAGAGGGGTAAAAAACAATATAGTTCTTATCATCCGAAGACAATTGACCAAACTCCACTAGTGTAGCAAATAAGCTAAGATACCTCACAATTCATGTACGGAAGTGAGGAGTGAGGGAATCCTCGAAAACAAGGAGAAGGCTCAAGCTCAAAAAGTTACAGAAAAAAAAAAACCTTCATAACATTCTCATTAACTGCATACCATCAAAGTTTGATGATAAACAAACTGTTTGAACTGGCCGGTATATCAAAAGCTTTCACTAATAGAAAACACATACACAACCTGTTACAGGCAACACAAGATGGGGCACTAAAATTAAAATAAAAACAGTTTTGAATGCCATTGTCAACTGGAGACATTTCGGAAAACATAATGAACAACTACTATGTTTTCAATTCTGTAACATACACAAAGCTGCAAATCAGACAAAGTGCTACTAAAAGTCATTTCAATGTAACCGTCTACTCAAAATAAATCTACAATGGAAAGGCCAAACTCTTTAATGTCAAATAAATACAAAGGATCGGGTCTTAAAAATAAAGATTAAACCATTACAAGTTAATCTGCTAAAAGTCAGAGCAAATAATGTCACCGAAAATACACCAATACAACGAATAACTCTGACAGCAAGGTTGACTAGTAAGGACATGCATCAAATATAAAACCTGCAAGATACTGCACAAGCAAGTTGAAATCTTCAACTTGTTGAGCTCAGAAGTGCATAAATAACGCATGCTTTGAAGCCAAACTAAGATCCACAATTGAATGTTGCATAAATAGTAATGCAAGTGGTGTGGATAAAATCATCATGAGTGGTAGGCGATCAAACCAAAAAGTAATTTAGACCTATAATGTCTTACCCAGGCACAATATGCCTGACTACAAGATCCCCCAATCTAGCAGGGTAAACAGAAACCCGGTGCCACTGAACGGTACCACGGTTAGCATATTCTTTGGGATCCTCATTCTCCATTGGCTTCCTATAATTGCGAATTCCACCTGTTTCCACCGAGAAGAGTGTCACTGTTGTCCCACCCTTCAATTTTTTTTGTACTGGACTCTGCCCAACTCGACCCACCAATATTGCCTAAAAAATCACATAACCGAAAAATCTAAACTCTCATATTTGTATCAGCAAGCTTTATAAACAGTGCAAAATGTTCGGTTAACACCAGTAAAAAGCAATCGATGAAGAACTCGAAATTAAGACTGAAAGATTAGAACTTGAAAGACCCCAGAAATACCTTGTAAATGCCCAAGTCGAGGCCATTCTCGAGCGGCCGATCATAGACCTCACGCTTTTTAGTAACCTCTGAGTTTGGTGCGTCTAAGTTGGAATTGGACCGGTCCAAGTCGAGGTTTTCAGAGGAGGACAGATTGGTGGTGCAAAAAGGCATTGAGAGTTGAGAAATTCTGGGGTTAGACAGAATGTAACGATAGGCTCTGCTTGAGAGAATAGCCATATCGATGTCAGTTTGAATGTCCCTTAAACCCTAGTCTTAAGTCTTAACCCCCTATATCCCCCAAAAATGTAAACATGATAGACTTAGACCTGGGAAGCAGAAAAAAGCAATTACACAATAATTGCATCTTTTATCACTCTGTTGATGGTTACTTTCAGAAAGTTTTTCATCTGGAGACCGGAATATCAGACTAAAATCTTTCTTTTATGGCCAATTACTTGCTTTCGTATTTTTGACTATTTTTCAGATAATGGATAATCAGTAACAAATTAATTTTGAATTGTATTAAAATACGGTACAATTAACTCAATTTAATTAAATATATTATTAATATAGTATGGTTATTTTCATCTTTTTTTTTACTATTATGATACAAATATTAAAAAACCTGTTCAACTGCAGGAATAGATACGAAATGTAATAGAATAATTATTCTTAGGAATAAAATAAAATGAACATTACTTTATTTAATTTACTATTAAATAATTTTATGTCAATGTTTAGTTTGAAAATATAAACTTAAAATGATAAAAGAATAAATAACAACAAGACCAAAATATCCATTATAGTCATCACTAACTACATTATTATTATTATTACTATTATTATTATTATTCATTTTCTTATTATTCTTATTCTTATTCTTATTAATTTTCTTATTATTATTATTATTGTTGTTATTGTTTTTGTTGTTATTATTCAATCGATTCCTTATTATGATTCTTCTTCTTATTATTAATTTGTTATTATAATTTAAATTCCTTATTATTATCAATTTTCTTCTTATTATTATTATTATTTAATTCCTTATTATTATTATTAATTTTCTTCTTCTTATTATTATTAATTATTATTATTATTATTAATTTTCTTCTTATTATTATTCTTATTCTTATTAATACTTTTATCTTTATCATTTTTATAAAAGTCCTTATTATTATTAATTTTCTTCTTATTATTATTAATTAGAATTATTATTATTAATAATTTTCTTCTTCTTATGATTATTAAATTTATTATTCTTATTATAAATGTATTCTTCTTCTTCTTCTTCTTCTTCTTCTTCTTCTTCTTCTTATTATTATTATTATTATTATTATTATTATTATTATTATTAATTTTCTACTTATTATTAATTTTATTTATGATTATTGCATAGAGATTTATTGCAGATGGATGTTAAAATTACTTTCTTACATAGAGATTTATAACAGGAGATATACATGGAGCAGTTAGAAGGTTTCAAAGGCAAGGAAAATATGGTCCGTAAGTTGAAGAAAAGTCTATATAGGTTAAAACAAGCTCCAAAGGTAGTGGTATCAAAAGTTTGATTCATTTATGACAGATTATGATTATAAACACACTTATCCCGATGCTTATATGTATTTCAAGAAGTTCTCATATGAGAAATTTATCATTCTTCTTCTTTATATTGATGATATACTGATTGTGGTTTAAGATGCTGGTAGAATCCAAAAGTTGAAGGAGGATTTGTCTAAATCTTTTTATATGAAAGATTTTAGACCTACAAAGTGGATTGTAGACATAGAGATAACTCAAGATAGGAAAAGTAAGAGATTGTGGTTGTTTCAGGAGAGATATATTGAAAAGGTACTAGAAATGTTCAATACAAAGCATGCCAAGCTAGTTAGCATGCCATTGGCACCTCACTTAAAATTGAGTAAGTGTGCATGTCCCTCAACAGAAAAGAAGAAAGATGGTATGTCCTATGTTCCATACTCATCTACAGTAAAGTCTTTAATGTATGCAATAGTGTGCACAAGTCCAGATATTGCATTGGTTGTTCAGATAATGAGCATATTCTTATCAAATCTAGGAAAGATTCATTGGGAAGTAGTGAAATGAATTTTGAAATACTTGAGAGGCACGTTGAAGTGGATTTTGTGCTTTTGTGACGGTGAGCCAATTCTAGAAGGTTTTATGGTACATATATAGCTAGATATCTTGATGGAAGAAAATACACTTTAGGTTTTATGTTCAAGTTTACAAGGGGAGTGATCTCATGGCAATCCAAAGCTACAAAAGTATGTGACTTTATCTATGACTGAGGTAAAGTATAGAGCTGCAGTGGAAGATTGTAATGAGATGTTTTAGCTTAAAAGGTTCCTTCAAGATTTTGATGTAAAGAAAGGAGACTATGCAGTAATTTGTGATAGTCAAATTACTATTGACTTGAGCAAAAATACTATATATCATTCCTAAATAAAGAACATAGATGACAGGTATCATTAGTTAAGATCTGTGATTAAAAAGCAATAATTAATGTTGAAGAAAATTCATACAAATTTGAATGGTGTTGATAGTTTGACCAAAGCGGTTCTCAAAAACAAACATGAGCTTTATAGTAAGCTTACTAGGATGTATCTTAAGTAGATGATGGAGAATGAAGTGTTTTACCCTTAATTAGGTTAGACGGGGAGATTTTTGAGTGTCTACACTTTCGATGATCGTAAACGCCTTTTATGGTTCATGAGGATTATGAACATGTGAAGACAAAATAGAAGAAGCTCTTTTAAGGAGAGACACAATCGTGTAGGGTGCTAAACGCTCATGTCCTTACTTACAAGGTGGTGTATACCAACTGGGTAAACACATACGCCCTTGTAGAGTGACACACACTTGCATCTTGATGTACACGTCAATATAGATTAATCGTGTATGCTCCTAGAAATGTGTGAAGAGCGAAGACATACACGATCATGTTCACGCCTTTATGAGTGACATCATAGTCGTATATGACAACCGTGTAACTCTTTATGACCATTTACGTTGACAAATGAAGCAGTGTTGAAGAGACACAGTCACTTACATTTCCATGTAAGTGACCGTGTATGATGTAAAAAAATTATTTGGTGATATAAAAGAAAAAAATGTGTAGGTTTTGTAAGAGAGTGCATAACATCTAAAAGTGAGGAAAAACAGAGAAAAAGCAAGTACTGTTATATTCTCTCTCTTTTTTAATTATTTTGGGATTGGTTTGAGTATTTGTCGATTATTAGTTTATTACATTAACTTTAGTTTCAATCCTGAAACTTTATGAGACAACTTGTTGTTGAGGGATGAGATATCAACTTTTGTAAATCCTTATTGAGTTTAATGGATTTGCTTATCGATTTGGCTAGTAGTTTTTCTCTTTACACCGGAGGGTTTTTCATGTAAATATTGGTGTTTGTTTTATTGAAGAGTTTCTTATTCCCAGACTAATTTACTGGTGTAAGTTAAAGAGTACTTTTGTTGTCGATATTTGGTTGATCTTTTAGAGATTTATGTTATTGTCTCCTAACATATTGCTTGTTATACTTCCTCACCTAAATCCCTTCCACTTTTTTTTTTAGTCTACTTAACCAATTGGAACTTCAAAGGACTTTATCTATATAGATTTTTAATTTAACTCTCAAACCAAAGCTTTATGTTATACTAGAATACTATACAAATTTTCTGCATTTGCCAACGAAAAATATTGGGTTATTGGCATTGACCAAAGTTAAAAGTCAAAGGGTGATTCAAATATCAGCTAAATTTATGACAATCTTCTCTCTATTAGGTAATCTTGCTACATAATATAAATTAGCAGAGTAGAGCCTTCTTGGAATTCTTATTAAAACTGACACATTTTCCTTTGTTTATTTTTGCTTCTTGAACATGGTTAACAACATTTAACAAGGAAAATTTTGAGATATTTTTTGCATTTGTACCTATACATCTACAACATTATATTGTTTAATATTTGAAATTATCTGTAAGTTCTTTCTAAAGTAAAGTTAACTTGCTAGGAACTCTTTTCTCTCATATAATCAGCTAAATTTTAAGATGGCTATGAGGAACTTTGAGAAAGTTTTATAACACATATTATTGTATAATCAGCCAATAACACACTACAACAAAAATGACATACGGTAACATGTGATAAGTGTTATTAAATATGAATGGTAACACTAATGACTATGCT
>JAOSBM010000006.1:23526055-23550337 GCA_027568955.1 Erythroxylum tenue
GCCGGCAGGCCCCTCCGATGCCTAAGTCAGTCGTTTGGTGAGGGTAATGGTCGCTTAGAGCAGAAAGAACTAGGGTTGTAGTCGCGTACCTCCATCATGGCTGAATAGTACCTTATATATGGGATACTAGCTAGGTTTAGGTTTTTACGTTAGTCTTAGTGTTTGCATGGGAGACGTTCTCCTACTATTGGGCCGTCGATGTCTGGGCTCGAAATTGGACCTCGTTTGGCCGACCCAACCAGAATCTAACTTTTAATATTTTTTTTTGACCAGACTTTGTAATATTCTTTCTTCTAATTGGAGTACAGTAAGCAAATGCAATGCCCATCGCATCCGAGTCCCTTGATAGAAAGCGAAATACGGAAAGGCCTATAGTTAATAATAATGTTAACAGTTACGATTGCAGTTGGAGCCAATTTGATCTTAGAATGAGGTCTAGACTTGGTTTGCCAAAGTAGATATTTCAAATATTAAAAGTAATTACCTAACGCATTGAAGACTTGCATCTTTATATGGTGAGCTTCAAGTTTCATAATTTAGTCATGATCTATATTTCTGATAAAGTTATCATGGAATTTGTGAATAGAACAGCTTTTAGTGTTTTCCTGGCTGTCCTCCTTTTCAATACGTATTATGAAATCAGGAACAATTATTGAGCGCAAGAGATTCTTTATTATCTTCTTCTTATATTACTCCAGTGCTGAAATCTTCTCTTAACTACAAAATAGGAGAAGTTGGATCAATGGCGAGTGGCTTGTTACACATGCAGTGTGTTGTGCTGGACACGAACAGTAACTTTAACTTTCTTTTTCTGGATTGAATCTGAAATGCAGGATTTGAATCTTCAACTTATTCAGGATCAACAATTGAACCAGAAGAAATTATGCTATGAGGCTCATAATTCTGAATGCTTTAGACAACCACTTGAATGGAGCAACTGAACCTCCAAATTTTTAGGCACGTTAAGAAAAAGGTATTTTAATATCAGAAGGGGACAGAAAGAATCACGATGGATGGGTTTAATGAGTTGCTCCTTTTAATAAGAGTGCCATCAACAGAGGAGGATAGTGTTATGTGCAAAAGGTTTATGAGGTTTGTTGTAGAAACCAAGGTCCCGCAGTGGCTTTAAAAAATTTTGTTAAATGCAGGAATATCCAACCTAAGGATCCTTGAATCCTGTCCAGGTTCATCTAGACATAGTCTTCCATTCTGCAAATTTCGTGAGTGGAAACTCTTCAAAGCAGACTTCTCATAGGCGTGTTCCTTGGCTCTTCTTTTACAGAGGACAAGATGTTAATATCTAGAGAAGCTTATGAAAGAGCGTACCAAACATTAAAACATGATTCTTCTACTAAATAAGCTATGTTTTGCTTTCTTATTGTTTATTCTGCAACATGTTCATTTCTTATTGTTTATTCTGCAACATGTTCATGTTCACATCTTCAAAGCTTCTATTTAATGTAATTTCTTATTATTGTTGTTAGTGTGATCTTGTCCCTGAGTGCGTAACAAAAGGTTGGCTAGGAGTAAGAGTGTTAACTTGTAGTAGTTCTCTCTTTCAATATTGCCTATTATCATAAGCTCTATATTAAGATAATAATCATTCAAGTGATTGAGGTTAATCCTTAAACAGGTAAATGTTAAACGGTGCAACGTAATCTACCGGAAAACAAGTAATAAATAAGGAAAAGGGCATGTCCAAAAGTTGGTAGTCCTAAGCTATCGTGGCGACGTTCTTTTTATCCGACTTGACTTGCCCAGTCCTTTCTGGGCCCTGCTGTTTTCCGTTTGTAGACTAGACGACAATGCTCATGAGTTTGGGACCATTATTAAAGCTTTGTTGGAATGAATACATGACAGTCCGAGACCATGGATGGGTGCTAAGTTTAAGGTAGTGTGGCCTTAAGAATTGGCTCAACTTGTTACCTGGAGGATACGGTTTCATAGAGATTGCTATTGTGTTAAGTGAGAAAACCTTGATGCAAACGTATGATTTTTAAATTAGCAAAAGGATATCCGCCAACCTACTCTTTGCCATACTGGTTCATTCTTTACCAAACTGCTAGCTTCATCTAATCAACAGCTCTCCCTCTCCTAAAATCTTGTTCTTTCACAAACACTTCCCAGATTAAAATATGAATTCTCAACTTCTATGTCATGGGTGTGTACAACTGTTACTTCGGATATGACTTTGAAGAAAGAGCAAGATGAGCTTCTAATTGGAATTCAGCTAAAGATGAGTTTGGCGAGACTTTCTATGGTTTTGATGTCCCAGTACGTGATTCTGTTTGTTTCTTTAAAACGATGGTTGCGTGTAGATGTGATGATTCATTTGAAATTTGAGAATAAGATCTATCATCTTTATACAAAGTATCTTATCAGGATAAAATAATATGACAAGTTAGTCGCAATAAAAATAAAGGAAAAATAGTATCTACTCAGCTTAAAATGAAACTTTAACTTCGACTTTTTAAAATTGTTATCCATCCAGATTGCAGAGGTTTCTTTTTTCTTTTGCCTTGTTTAATTACAATTTGGAGGGTGGCCGGAAGAAATATTTGGCCACAGTGACGGTGGTGGAAGTAAGTTGAGCTGAAAGATACGGTGGTTGGATTGGAGGATGATATGAAGAATCTTCCGGTGAGGTATGATGGGACGTCAGTCTATGAATATTTAAGACCCTGAAGCTCACATTTCAACAACGTCATGTGCCTCCAATAAAGCTTATAGCACCTAAATAATACTACGCCTGCTGTAAATTATTATTAACAGTTGGATTAGTAGCCAATAATGTTCCTTATGCTAATAATACTTCGCTTCTTCATTTTCACACCTTTGGATGACATCTTGAAACTTTGTGGGGTTCCACAAATTGAGATTTGTATTTTGTAGACAGTCTTTTGGATTTGACTAATACTAAACACAAAACAAGACGGGAGGGGTCCGCTGAGATTGGAAGTCTATAATTATAAATAAAGCATGTGCACGATACGTATGAATTGAAAAGGCAAACACATGTGTCCGTGTTTTGTATCATTTCATCTGTGAAGCTTCTTCCAGGTGGCCACGATTAGCGGCAAATTTCATTGCTACTGTTTTATATCATTGTAAGACAAATCCAATAAATGCTTGAAGAAGACTGAAGACCATCAAGTCATTGGTTGAGACCATATAATCCTCGTGGTACGACGTCGCTGTCCATGACTTTGTCATTCGTTTTCAATCTCCGTGAACAGAGGAGGGTTACTATAAAGTTTGAAAATGGGAAGCCCCGTTAGACAAAAGATCGAAGGTTCAGAGGAAGTTCGAAGCTTTCTTACGTTCAGACACAAACAAATGTTAAAACAAAAGACAGTTTCTAGAACCAGCAAGTATTTTCACGTAAAAGGGCTGGTTCAAGACTTCCAAGTTCTAAACTTGCTTTCCAATCTGAAGCGGATCTGGTCTTGTTCACTTTCTTTGCTATTGTACTATTGTAGAGACAGTGTTCGTAACATCTTTCTTTGACTGAAGTTGGGCAAATTGCAGTTTCTGTACAAAGAGAAGAAAGAAACAGAACTTTCCACAGTGAAAGGGAGAGGAAACAGTTTTATGGGTAGTGAGGAAACGATGGTATTAGGAGGTGTTATAGGTTTGCCAAGTGAAAAATCTTGATTGTGAAAAGGAAAATTTTGATCTTTCTGTTTTGCAACAGAAATTTCCAAGTTCGCAGCGCATTATTAGCCGTCATTTAGAAGCAAGCGTTTTCTGAATTCATTTTTCTCTGAGCGATTCGTGCATTTATTAGTGTATTGCTTTTCTTCTTTGGAGAGAACCAGTGTAGAGGAATGAGCTGTTTCTAGTGTAGAAACTGTATGATTCTGGGAGTGTGTATTGTATTGTAATCTTCTGGGGCATGTATTTACCAAAAAAAAATCTTCTGGGGCATGTGTATTGGATTGTGGTTTAGAAAGTGGGTAGCTTCACAGCCATTGGCCTGAGAGAGGATACCTTTGGTGCTTGCTATTCTTTGGTTTGTGGTCTGTGAATAGGATTGTTCTGGAATGGCTGAGAAAGAACAAGAAATGCGATCGTTGGCCTTAACTCCTACATGGTCAGTTGCAACAGTATTGACAATCTTTGTGGTTGTTTCCTTGATTGTGGAGCGGTCCATTCACCGTCTAAGTAATGTAAGTTTTACTTCTCAATTCTTTCATCAAGAATATAAACAGAAGCTTTGTTTTTGTGTCGTTTGGATTATGTAACGCATGCTAGATCTTCTTTTTTTTTTTTTTGGGTGATGTGGTTCACTGCATTTGAATGACAAGTCCCTTATTTCCTTCTTGTTCTGTGCTTCAGTGGTTCATAGGATTATGATTCCAGTAAGTGGAAAGAAATTGCTTTCCAATTTAAACCTTTGCAATATTGAAACTTGTAAATTATTCTGCTTGATGGAAGAGTTTCCTATGATCGACTTTTATCTGAATAGCATGTAGCCCTTTACTAGTATATTGGAAATAATCTGGCAAACTACTAGCGGCTCTCAAGCTTCAGTCTTCATAAACCGTTTGAATTTTTTACACCGTCAAGTAAACAATGAACAGAACATTGGTGCCTGAATCTTTCACACCCCACATTATGGGTAGAAAAGGACGTGAAGAAGGATATGATATCTGCTAAACCATTATCCAGTTGGCATATAAGCACTGATTTTGGGTAGATATATAATAGGTTCGGAATATGGAAGGTCTGTGTTGATAAATGAGCTGAATCCATACTGTTAACTTAACATCTATGTTTAACAATTTTAGTAGTCTGGTGTTTTATTTTTTCCAAATCTACAGTTCATGTTTAATTTAATTTACCTTCCTGCTACATTTTCAAAAAATTTTGTTTACTCATTGTTTTTGACATGACTTATCATTTGTTTCAGTGGTTGAGGAAGACTAATAGGAAACCTCTGCTTGCAGCTGTAGAAAAAATGAAAGAAGGTAGATTGCCTACCGAAACTGCAAAAAAATTGCGTATCCTCTACTTCTTTTCTTCCCCTTCCCCATTCTGTTATATGTATCTTAGCTAAGTACTTATGAATTCAATTTTTTGTTTTCTCTTCAGAGTTGATGCTTCTTGGATTCATCTCTCTCCTTCTAACAGCTACATCTAGCACAATAGCCAATATTTGCATTCCATCAAAGTTCTATGACAGTACTTTTGCTCCTTGCAGTAGATCTCAGATTAATGAAGATATAGAAGATAATTCTAACAAGGAACGTAAACTAGCAGTGACTTATATGCTTCCTCACTCATTACGGAGAGTGCTAAATGATCTGACCAAGAATACCTGTAAAGTGGCAAGTCATGTCTCAGTTTATAATTCTTTTGAGGATGTTGCTACTATGTCATCTGAAGTTTTTTGCCATAAGTGAATTTTCATATTCAATTAGAATTAATTTGAAGTAGAAGTTTTCTTTAAAGAAAATCTTTACCTTTGTGGACCATATTGAATCTGACTTTTTTAGCTTGCCTTTCTGATGCGTTATACCTTTCTAAAAACTGAGTTTTATGTAGGGATATGAACCTTTTGTGTCATTGGAAGGTCTTGAGCAGTTGCATCGTTTCATCTTTGTCATGGCAATCACACATATATCTTACAGCTGCTTAACAATGCTGTTGGCAATTGTGAAGGTTGTATTCCTTCTAGAAGTGAATTATATATAATTATATTTTGTGTTTTTTTCGCATTCCTAAAAAGAATTCTGATAGCATCACGTCATATCTTCTTGATAATTAACTGATTAGATCACTAATTAGCTATTTGTAGCTAATGTAATCCCATAAAAGCTTTTTTCATTTTATATGATTAGGAAATTTTAGAGCAACATTAAGCGTAGCCTGTTGTAGTCCATAAGCCTTTTCATATATCTTGCCAAACTTTTAGGACTGAAATTTTAATGTGTACAGAGCTAGTTTTATGTGTTTACGGTTGTCAATTTATCCGTCCCCAAGCCCACAGTTTTCAGTGACTAAGGCCCACAACATTTATTGAGTAATGACTTATAGATCTCTCCTCAGATTCAGGAACTAAAAACTTTGCAAGAGAGGAGTTATCAAGAAATGCTATTTATGTTTCTCAATGTACTTGTTGATTTGTGAAGCTATAAATCCACTTAGAATTGTCCAGTGATCGTGCAATCACCATTTCTTATGTTAACCTTTGAACTGAATATGATAGGAATGTGACTGATATGGTAATCGCTATGTGATAGCCAAACTTATCTTAGGGTGTGCTTAGTTCACTCTAGGGAATGTTAATAGGAATTATAATGAATATAGTGAAGAATGGAATATGGCTTCCATTCCTCACTATATTGGGCGGTATGAAGTATTACCCCAAAAGGGGATATAAAAATACTATTCATCTAATCATAATATATTACCAACCATCTTTTTTCATTCCTTTCCCATTTCTTTCTTCCGATACCAACTAATCAAGCACCCCCTTAGTCAAGCTTTGAGGTATAGCCGGTGAGAAAAAGAAAACTTAGGAGAACTAGAGTTGAATATTGGATTTGATAAGAGAGGAACTGTTTTGACCTCATGTACATTACTGTCCTATATATGTCGAGGTAGTTGAGCAGGAGAAAAGGTACATCTTGCAAAATGAAAATAGGTAACCATGTTACTGTTTTCCCTTTCTGTAATCATGAGATTTTTGATTGTTTTATCAGATCCATAGTTGGAGGGTGTGGGAGGATGAGGCTCATATGGACCGCCATAATGCATTAACTGGTAAGATCAAAACTAATAAGCTTTTTGAGTACAATGTAGTAGTATGACATCTAGCAAACCTGTATGGTCTCAACTTGCATTGTTCAATTGCACTTTATATAGAGAAACTTAGTAGTTGCTGGAGTTTTGAGGACATTTGTAGCTCTTTTAGTTTGCATTTAGGATTGTTTGGTAAAGAATGAGTTCAAGAGCAGAGTCTTGAGTTGGTTTCTATTTTGCAACAGAAATCACCAGGGAACAAATATTGCGAAGGCAAACAACTTTTGTTAGATACCATGCATCCAATCCACTGGTTAGGAATAGTGTTCTTATCTGGGTGGTAAGTAACCAACATTTGCTTTCTCTTTATTGCTTTTCTTGTTTGTTATTTCCATTACCTGGTAAGGAACCTGAATTATGCTTCTTGATTTTTACCATGAACTTCGTGTCTCCATATATTATGGCTGTGATATGAAGAAAAAAAACTGAAAAGGGTATCAAATTTTGTGTAACAAAATATCAAGTGCAATTCCTTACTTCCTCCTCTTCAACCTTTCTTTTTCCATTGATGGGGATGGATAAGCAATGAAACATCCAATTTATGTTAAAATCAAAGTGGGTTTGGTATACAAATATTTAAATGGTTAATTTGATTGGATATGGTCTCAAGAAATTTTGTGACTTGATTATTCTTTTGGATGGGGAGGTTAGGGGGAGGGGAGGAGGATGTGGGGTAGAGGAGGGAAGAAAGGTAAAAAAGAAAAAAAAAATTCTTTGGTGATACTCTTTCAAAAGAAGAATGCCATTTTAGAAATCAAGCATACAAATTATATGAAAATATTTTTAGTATTTATGCATTTGAGTAAAGGCAAGGAGTTCCTTAACATTGCTAATATAGTTTTTGATCCATTATTAAATTTCACTTAACAACTTAGGTTTTCAGATCAAATTGTTCTTTGATATGTTATCACAATCTTATATGATCGCGAATTTTTAAGTTGAAGTTATTCTAGTTACATTTATGATAGATTTGTGAGTTTTCTACATTTCATGTGAGAGGCATGTTAGGATGATATATAATCCATTCTTGGATCACTCCTAACAACTAAAACTTTTGTGTTGAATGATTCCTTTAGAAATACAATAAGCAAGATGTGAGCATTCATGCCCGGAATACCTTTTTGAAATTTAGAAAAAGGGGTTTTTTTGCGAGATTGAGCTTTAACAAGTTCCTTAAATGTTTCTATATGTCAGAGTTTGATTTGCAATCTTATATATTTTGTGGTTTGGAGGTTAAATCTTTGGTGAAATATGTCTCATCTTCTCTCTTTTGTCTTGATTTTATGTGTCGAAGTGTATACATATATTATATATGCATTATTTTCCTGTTGTTTTGCACCTATCATGACGATCCTTTCTGTAGCCCTTTACACAATCTATAAAACTAATTTATCCTCCATCATTAAACATGAAATCAATTCATTATAGTGAATTCCACCATGTTTTTCAAACAGTTGTTTACTGTACCGACAACAATTTTCCAATTCATTGCTGGGCAATATGCCACACCCACAATGAAATTGGTCTTTAACATCATTAGTTGCCTTTCAGTAAGTGTGGATGAAGGAGAAAAGAGAAGATTGAAATTGTGGGTGTCAATTGGGATGTCATGTTGGTAGTGGTGTCACACTAAAAATTGACTACATAAGCCTCAACTTATGGAACTTTGACAGGAGTTAGGGATTCCATCAGTATAGGGTTGATTTGGATTGGTTTTGATAACATTGAAGTCCCTTGAGTAGTGTCAAACATTAAGCTCTAACTTAAATTATGATAAAAACGTTGGGAGCCAAATTGTATCTCTTGTCCCTTGTTAATTTAATCCTTGCATGTTATATTAAGGCATGCTATTATTTTGGTTTGAATTTGAACTTCAATCAAATTAACTTATTTTGATCAACTTGTAGACTTGTTTCTTTCGGCAATTTGGCCGCTCAGTGGTTCGCACAAACTACCTCACTCTACGCAATGGCTTCATCATGGTATGTGGTATTCCTGTTTATTCGGAACCCAACATATGTGATGCATGTAGATAAGTGTTTTTTGTGAACGTTGTAATATCATGTTTGGCTTGTTTATATCGATACATTTTAGAGTTGTACTTGCATCCTGTGATACCATACCACGTCAACGGCAAACTAAAAATTGACTAAAAATGTGTTGTGTGCATGTGATTAGGCGTACGGCAATTAAGAAGTCGTTCTGATTAGCAAGAAACTGAAGCATATCATGTTGATTGTTCAGTTATTCTGCCTGTGTAGTGCTTTGAAAAAAAATAGTAGTAGTAGGATCTCATGTTTGGCTGCATTGTTTATATTAATGCATTTGGTTGTAGTATTTACATCTCTATCACAGCATGTCATACAAAGGGCAAGCTTAAAAAATGATTAAAAGTGTTGTGTGCCCGTGTTATGCAGTCAAGAAACCATTTTGATTAGCAGGAAACTGAAGCATAGAACTCATAACATGTCGTTTCTTTACTTGAGCACTAGAAAAGGGAAAGACATAGAATGAACTTTTCGGGGTCAAACTTTCATGTAATTTTGAATTTCTAAAATTAATTCAAATAAATTTTTTAAAATGTAAAATGAAATGGAATGTGATAAAAAACAATTCTAAAAAAAATAATTCAAAATTTTTATAATCCCACCAGCAAAACTGCAGGCAGGGCTTTTCAAGTGTTTTATCGTTCAAAAGTTATTACCTGCAATACAAGTAAACTGAGATCTTTAAACTAAGAGTTCCATTTTCAGGACTTGATATGGAGTCTCTTTGTCTAGCAGATGTCTACCGATAGTTTTTTGCCACTAATGTTTAAGTTTTATTTCCATTCTTTTATTTTTCTTACAGAATCATAATTTGCGTTCGAAATACGATTTTCATAGCTATATGATACGGTCTATGGAAGAAGAATTCCAACGAATTGTTGGTGTAAGGTAAAATAATTTTTTTTGATGTTTTCTGTATTGGACCTGTTCAAACTTTTTGAAGGCTTGATCTCTCTTCTCTGAATTTTTAAGCCTGATGTATTCATATGATAAATGGCCAGCTAATTACCTGTTTATTTAACACCTTGTAGTGGTCCATTGTGGGGATTTGTTGTTGCTTTCATGCTGTTTAATATAAAAGGTATGGATTGAGTTTCAAAAGTATTATTTCTCTGATTCTAGACTTGCAATAGTTCCGTACTTTGACGAACATTCTCTGGCATTTTCTTTGTTTGTGCACTTTCCTCTCGTGAGTTGCTTTCTGGATTATTATGATAAAAATCCCCATGAATGACTGATACATATCCTATTAGTTGTCGAATGTGTCTTTTCTATGCTTAGATTGTATATTTGAACTTATTTGGTTTTCTTCTCTTCGTACAGGGTCTAATCTGTACTTCTGGATAGCCATTATTCCTATCAGTGTAAGTACTTTTTTCTTTCATATTTCTGTTTCTGATCTTTTTGTCAGAAAAGGACAATTTCTGGCTATAGGCATAATTCATATTCGTAATGAACCATGTGTTACGCTTTTTTAGTGCCATGCACCCTTTGTAGAATTATTCCGAAACTGTTGCTTTTGTTGGCAGCTTGTTCTTCTAGTAGGTGCAAAACTACAGCATGTCATTGCAACCTTGGCAATAGAAAATGCTGGCATTACTGGATTCTTTGTAGGAGCAAAACTGAAACCTCGAGATGATCTCTTCTGGTTTAAGAAACCTGAGCTATTGTTGTCATTGATTCATTTTATCTTATTCCAGGTAACAATGCTCATTGTACATGTAATCTAAATGCTGTAACATCCATTTTTCGTACTGACAAAATATTTCTGATCTTTCTCTGAATTCTATTTGCAGAATGCATTTGAATTGGCTTCTTTCTTTTGGTTCTGGGTAAATACCTTTCGTTGCTTCAAATAACTTTTATTTTACCACATTAGATGATCTTCCTGCAAGATAAAATTAAAATACCAAAACTTTAAATACTTAGAATACACATGCTCTGTCCCCTGATCCCTGTACAGCATCAATTGGAAGTTTTACAAAGCATAGTGAATACACTGGAGCACTTACTTCTTACCGTATTGTGAAGGTTGTTGGATCTGTACATTCTGACTTATTTTTCTTTGGTTGGTTGTGTTCAGTGGCAATTTGGCTATAATTCTTGTTTCATAAGAAACCATTTGCTGGTATATGTGCGACTTATCCTGGGGTATGCACGTTCAGTTTGTAGTAAGTTTGTTGACTGTATTAGCAGTTTTGTTTACTATGGTGCTCTCTTATTTTTCAGGTTTGCTGGTCAGTTTCTCTGCAGCTATAGCACCTTGCCCCTATATGCTTTGGTTACCCAGGTACTCCACACATCTTATAGCTGAATTTGTACTATCAAGAGTTCACTAACATAAAGTTGAGTTATTAACAATCTGGGGCTGTTGGACTTGTATTATTGGTAGAATTGTTACAAGTTTTAGGTGCTAGATTCGTCTGAATGTCTGGTCCTTTGCATCCTTGGCATGTCTCTCAAGTCTCAAATACGAAGCTATAGATGTCCTAGAGAAACTTGGGGGAAGGAAGGCTTATTGTCTTTGAAATTTTCCTTTAAATCTAGAAGATAAAGAAATAATTGCTAAGTGCATTAGTAGGTGTAGTAAAATTAATGCAGGAATACAGATTACTGGACATATAACATTTGGTTGTTTTCTAGTAAAATTAGGGCAGGAATACAGATTACTGGACATATCCCAGTTTGATGCCGGATGTTTTCTAGTAAAATTAATCCAGGAATACAGATTACTGGACATATCCCAGTTGGATGTTAAGTAGAGGTGATATTATGCAGTTCATTAATACTGTCATATCCCCAGTTGGTACTAGTCTTTGGTAGAGCATAAGATGTCAAACAAACAATCCCCTGTGAAGGATATGAAAAAATCCGAGGAAAAGTGGTAAAAATGTTTTCTTTTCTTGAAAAATATACACTTTTGGTTGGGTGGTTGAACATTCTGTTAGCTGCCACGCCGTAAACTGAAGTTTCTGTTGTCTTCCTGTTAACCTAATTGGAGGATGGTTGGAAAAAACTATATTTTGATTTACAATCCCCTTCTCCCCATCTTTTCTTTAGTTGCTTGAATAACTTAATAGAAAAGCTGGACTCTTCTTTGTCAATAAGCTTTCTAAGAGAATATTGCCCAGCATATGAAGTAGGCTATCTTCTTCCTGCTTTGTGTTGGATTCATGAAATAGGAGTATTTCCTGACTATTAAGCATCATGAAACTTTCCTTATTTCTTTTATAGATGGGGACAAACTACAAAGCAGCTTTGATTCCGCAAAGGATAAGAGAGACTATCCATGGGTGGGGGAAGGCAGCTAGGAGGAAGAGAAGGCATGGAATCATGGACGATTCCACAATACGCACAGAAACTAGCACAGTAATGTCACTTGAGGACGATGATCATCAGTTTCTAGAAGTTCCTGAAACTAGCACAGTAATGTCACTTGAGGACGATGATCATCAGTTTATAGAAGTTCCTGAGATTGCTCCCGCTGCCGATAGCGAGATTGAGTTACAACCAGCTTCCAATGCGAATGAAACTTCAAGTAGAGTTAGTACTCCCCTGCTTCGACCGTCAGCTTCAGTTTCTTCATCGGTGACATTGACTTTTGACGTGGATGGAGTTTCTAGATCATATTCAATGCCAGAAAGAAGGGACTGAAGTTGGTACAAGGAAAAGACTCGCAGATTAGAAGATTCATGTGAATGGATTTAGGCTTTATAGAGATCTTGTATAAAATAGGAGGAAAAGAAACAAGAATGCTAGATTTAGCAGAATATTTATAAAGGCTTGTGATCGTCTGTTCCAGATTGCTTGTACCTACCCAGTGCCAACTCCCATCCTCATATTTACACTGTCCTATTTATTTATTGTGAAACATGTGGGTGAGAGAAGTTTGGCAAAAGATGTCACACACAATTCGGAAGGATTTGCGTCCATTTATAAAACCCAACTCTGGATCCCTAGCAGGGAATCTGGGACATGGTCAGAATTTAGGGTGTCATAGGTACGAAGAACAGGGATATATTTATAAAGTTTCTCTTTTTGTCACTCTACTTGTTGATCTTTGATTTTCTTGCAAGTCATGAACTTGTAGGTCTTGTGTTGTCAGAAGATAGCAGAAAGAATGCTGTAGTTTTTCTAGTGCTGCATTCAAACTTATATACGAAATGGCGTGACATAAAAATCAATGTGATCCATTTAGCAATATTATATCCAAGTAAGTGGCCCTAGTTCACAATAAAATCAAGGTTATAGTATTACTATCTCAAATTTTAATTACTGACATAGTAAGTTGGACCTCCATGGAAGTGGCGTTTGCACATACCAGCCACTACGAAATCCAACCTGATGCATATTCTGGAATCAAATCAATGCCAATTTCACCATCATCACCTGCAACAGTTTATTCCTAGACCCATGCCTTTGTTTCAATTCAAAGCCATGTATCAGCTAATTTTACAGCAAGCAATGCATGTAGCAAAGTAGAATGCTGGCAACATACAACCAAGCATGGCATGGTGAAGACAGAGACCTTTGTCTGGTCAAACTTAGCTATATTATTATATATGGCAAAGAACGGCATGGCTAAGAGGGAAAATTTTCTGGGTAAAACTCCAAGCCTCAGAGTTGCTAAGGTCATAAACTCCAGAACTAAGTTGCTGGTGCATGGAAGGAATTTCGTGTCGTATCCTTTACCAGCAACACCAACCATTGTTTCTACCTTGAAAACCATCGGCTGTCCCATGCAAAACTCAGCACTGATCAATTGTATACGGGCACCATAAAAGTACAGAAATTTAAAGAGGTGTCCGCACAGAAGTTTAAAGAGGTGTTTGGACATAGAACCAACAAACCATTCTCTCATATGTCCATATACTTGCTTGCTTGTTAATAATAGTCACTGCAAGCCATAGGATCTAACATATTTAAGTAGTTCAACCAAATCATGGAAACACTCAAATCCATATGGAACATATAGTGTCAAAAATGCGACAATTTTATGTCATAGGGGAAGTAGACAGTTGAGGAAGATTTTCTGAAACAAGTTTATGTTAATAAGGAATTGAACTATTCAGGATCCCAAGAGAGCCTTTCTGCAGATTAGTACAGTGAATTTATGGCATGTCACATTTAAGAATTCTCATCAGTGCTTTCTTCTTCCATGGCTTTCAAACTTTCTGCCATCATACGGTTTCTATTCTGTGCTTGTCTTTCCACAGCAACCATATAAAGGCCTAATCAATTAATTCATAAAAACTGTCAGAATAATATGAAGTGAAGGAAAACCAGAAACCTTGTAGTGAAACTAGTTTGACTGATACAAGCAAAGAAAATTTTCAATAGGCAAGAGGCCAGTATCAGATTATGACTACGTACTGATAGCACTTCCAATAGCACACATCCAAAGAATTCTCATGGACCATTTATCGCCAATGACGCCTCCGGTTCCCATAAGTAGCTGAAGAAAGTGATAAATAAATATAATTATTTTCACAAAATAATATAATGATTGACCACATAATCTACCGTAGCATGAGCAAAATTCCCTTTGCTTTCAGGTAGCGGAATGCCAGAAAATTAAAGCCACCGGGGCCTTTTAACTCTAGGATTCAAAGTCGTACATTGCAAAAGGAAATAGGATTAAGAAGCCATTCCTATTCATAATCTTCACGGCTCTGAAGTCTTCGAAAAATTCACTTGGTGAGTCAACAATAGCCATTTCGTCTCCAATTATATACGCCACACAGCACTGACATAATCCGATTAAACCATAGTTTAATTAAGAAGCTGGGGAATTCATTTCACTTGCAACTTCCTTTCAATACACAAAAACAAATAATCCCAAACACGACATAGTGCCTCGTACTTTCTATCTCTCTATAATAGTTAACCAAAAACCACTCTAACCAAACCTACAGCTGAATCCCATAAACAACGACGAGATCCAATCATCGGCACCTACGATTTGATATTAACAAAGAAATATACTAACAGAAAGATCTTAACAACCCAGAATGCACTCAACCACATGGGTATTACATCTCCAATCAAGTTTAAGTTATAACTTGGATACATACGGAAACAATGGGTAATGTTCTAATAACAAGGGCATAACTAACATATTAAACCATGTGAAAGCAGACATCACACAACAAATTGCACAAAACCCATCTGACATGAATGGGAAGAGATAGCGAAAAGATTGTACCTTGGAGAGCGGGGGGTTTTTCCCGGTGGTTTTCGAGCAGAGGATCAAAGGTAAGTGCCTGTCAGGGTTTTAGGGATGCTTTTGTCGTCTACTGTTTCATACCGTAAAACGTCAATTGAGGCAAATGAAATCAACTTGTTTTTTTATTTTCCATATGATTTTCTATTTAGCAGTTAATAAATAGTTAGAAACTTATATCTACTCATTAATGTTATTAAAATTTTGTTTTTAATGGTTTTATATACCTTTAGTTTGATTGATATTTTCTTATGATTTGAATTTCAATTTAAATGTGCCTCTTTAGTTTAATAATTAGGAATACAAGTTTTTATATTCTAATTCAGACAAATTTCACATAATGTTATAGTTTAGATCAATGTTTTAAAAATCGAACCGGTGATTAAACTGGTGAAGCAACTAATTCAAGGGTCAATGGTTCAACCGGAATTCAACCGTTATCGAATCGGAAGCTAATAAATATATAAATTTTTATTATATATATATTATATATAAGATAATTTTTAAACATACTATTTAATTATTTATTTAATTGTAAACTTAACTTAAACTTTCAAACTTCAAAACATGCAAGTTTGTTTTTTAAGTTCACCAACACAACACAAAATAAGATAACAAAACTCACTAGTCATATTTCATTAAAAAGATTAAAAAAAAGATTACTAATCATAATATTCATTTTAGTTGAAATCATCAAAATCAAGACATTTTAAATGGACCGGCCAGTTCTTTCTTTTACCGATTTAGCGAGTTTTACCGGTTCGACTACAAAATGAACGGGTCAACTACTCACAAAAAATAAGGGTTAAATCGGATCGTTTCATGCTCCAAATTATCGATTCTCTGGTCCGACCGATCGGTTCGGTTCGGTTTTCAAAACACTGGTTTAAATATAATTTAAAACAACAACAATAACGACCCTAATGAATAAGGTTTTTGCTTTGTGAGGATTAGGGGAGAGATATCAATTATATACAATCTTATATTTGCATTTTACAAAGAGGTTGTTTTCGTGACTCGAACATAACGAAAAAGAAATACTTATATGTATTTTTTAATCTCATTTAATCCATTCATTCAAGATTTAGTTTGTTGAAGGATGACCCTTGATTGTGGTTATAAAACAGCTCTTGTATAACTAAAATAATATTTTTTTAAAACCTTAAAATGCTTAGAATAATTGTAAACAAATTGCAACTTAAATAAAAAGAATTAAAGTTCAAATTTTAGAAGTACTAAAGGATATCTCATAATCTAAAAAGAAAAGATCATATATTTCCTTTATTGGATGTGAAAGGAATGTAAAACTCCTGCAATCGGTGGGTTACATACATACATACACCATCATAGAAAGTGCCTACATATATACATTTTTCCAAGCGCCCCTGAAATAGTTATTATTACCACTCACACAACATGAACAGAAATGACCAATCCATAAGTCAGGATGTTGTTAAAAAGCATTACTAGCGTCATCAATTACTTGGAATGAATTGCTTCTTTCCTCAAGGCCATTCACCAACTAAGAAAAGTAATGAAATTCTGTGTGTGACAGAACTGAGTATCCTTGGCAGAACCAGGAAATTCAACTCGAGAAAATCTTGATGATGCCGGGAAGCCGAAGGGGCAGGCTCTGGAAGGACTACGGTCTACGGGGTTGCTAAATGTTGAAGGAGATACTTAAATATGCAAGAAATTAATATAGTCTGGGTTCCACCCGTCTTTACTTTCACAGAAAAAGCCCAATTTACGATTTCTATATAACGCCTGATATCACATCTTAGTATTGAGAAAATGTTCAGGGCATGAAGGCCAATGATGATGCTGAAAAGCCGCAACCTTGGCAATGGGACCTGGACTAGGCTACTGGAGGACAGAGCATCAGCTTGGTCCCTGCTCTTTGAACGAATTTATTACTTCAGATATGGTTGGCTCACATAAAAAGTAATTCTGCATGATACATGGGAACCCTCAAGCATGCAAGCAATCAAATGACCTATTTTATTTGTTGGAATAAAGCATACAAGAGTTCGAAGCCTTACTAGTTAATAGAGGACCCAGACAAGCAAGCAGAAAATTTATGTGCAGAATCTTCAAGTTTTCACAAACAAGCGACCAGACAATATCAGAAGCTTCATTTCACTACTAGATTATCAACACCAACGTTTCAAAACCAATCCTCATAAACAAAGAATTATAGGGGAAGAGATTACTTCTTAATGATTGAGAAAATAGGCTTTCCACTACCTAGAAGTAAAAAAGAGTATCTTTACATTTCGAAAATCCATTAGTCAACTTACCAAAATCAACAAGTATCGTCTCCAGAGTACACAGTCAACCACTTTACCATCTCCTATATCTTCTTATCTCAGAAACTAGATGATCATATTGACCCTTCTCAACCATCCTTGTTATAACCATGTCAGCTTCAGAGTGCTTTCCAGCTTTCTGCAAATTCCTCACTAAAGTGCTATAAACAAGAAAATTAGGACTGCATCCTCTAGATTCCATTGCGTCAAGCATAGAGCATGCCTCCTTAAACTTCCCTGCTATACAGAACCCACGAATCATGGAACTGTAGGTAAAAACATTTGGCAACTGGCCCTTGGTGATCATCTCATCAAGCATTGCCTGAGCATTTTCAAGCTGACCTGCCGCGATGTAACCTGTGATCATCACAGTATAACAAACAACATCTGGCTTGCATCCATTTTTTGTGATTTCATCAAAAAAATATTTACAGGCATCTAAATTCCCTGCACGACTCAGTCCATCTATCAAGCTAGTGAAGTGGAGCACAGTGGGAGGAGGACCCGCTTCCTTCATATGATTTAAAAGGTTGAGTGCAGCAAGTGGTTTATCCCCTTTTCCAAGAACATGCAGAAGGATGTTATAAGTGTGAAAATCTGGAGAAAGTCCACTTCTTCCCATTTCCTCAAGCAATCTGTGAAACTGATCCAACTTTCCCAACCTATACTTTGCCCACAAAAGAACATTATAAGTAGAAACATCTGAAGAATAGCCATCAGCTAACATCTGCTCGTGCACCCACTCAATCAACTTGTATTGATGCAAGACAAGAAGTGAATGCAAGATTGCACTGTAGGAGTGCTTGAATGGTCTATAATTGAATGCCTTCGACTTAACGAAATCCTGCACAACTTTCTTACCAAGTCCTGCCTCACCAATGGTACAGATTAATATGTTAAATGTTCGAGCTGTAGTTGGGAACCCATTCTTGATCATTTCATCTATCAATCTACATATTACCTTAAGCTCCCCACAACTTGAAAATATTGTCAATATCAAATGATACGCATTGACAGTGTGCTTGTAAGATCCCTGCTGAGCAGACCAGAGAAAAAACTTGTACCCCAATTTGGCACATCTCGTTTTGTTTTCATTGTTCATCTTTGTCAAGATTCCCAGAAGAACTTCTCGCACCAGAAGGCCCGAAACCCTTATGGGCAAATCATCTAAAGCCTTTTTTGCATCAAATCCTGGGCCATCTTGTCGTAGAATCTCAAGAACTCGTGCAGCATCTTTCTTTGCATTAGCAAAAAAACGCTGCCGATCAGACAGGTTCTCTTGAGCACGTCTTTCATAATTGTATTCAGACCTTTCCCAAGATCCATTCAAGCATTGCTCAATGTACTGATATCCATCATCACCTATATCACAGTCAAAACTCCGGTGGCTTAAATGTCTGGCAAAGGACAGACCGCATGAAAATTTATGAACCAACCTGGTACCGGAAAGAGCTATACCATTCATTGTTTGAACTCAACACACCCTTTATAACTCTAACAGTAGAGTACCCCATAAATCGAAAACGCCTAGCCACACTCTGCCATTCCTTGAACCATAGAGCCTAGATACCAGTATGCAACAAAAACAGCTACCAGAACAAGTACAGAGACCCCTGGTATGAAAGTGACTCTTATAATGTTCTTAAGAGACTCACAGGGGCTCAAGCAAATAGATGCCTCTAAGTCCTGTCCCCTCCAAAGAGGATTAAAAAAAAAAAAGAAGAAGCTTGAGGATAGGTTAAGTTATTTAAGTGTCATCAATCTTACATCAAATATTGTTGACAGTTGACGGCGGAAGACAGCGATACAGCTACTCCAAACTGTTAAGGGGGTAAGTTGTATGAGACTTAGAAGAAGCAAAACCATAAGCGCTTCCTGAAGTATGAGAGAGAACCTGCACACGCTTGTCGTCTGCCTCAAACTCAAACTCAATCACTTGCCTTGTGGGAAAAGAACAGAGTAGTACAAGTTGTCGGAGTTCTTTTGGGTTTGGGGTTCTGCTAGCCCAAACCAACAACCGGCTATCCTATTTCCATTTTTGAAATATTAACAATATATTATATATAACAACATAACAATGTTAATAAGGATGATAATAATAATTAACGGAAAGGATCAAAGATATACTATCAACCCTGTTTTTCAGTGCATTCAAAATTTAAAAAAAAGGATTAAAATTAGTAGTTTAAAATTTTTTGTAATGTATAATTAAAATTCGAATCTTTTGATAGAGAGATAGCTACAAAATCATATTTTTCCGCATTTGGTAAGAAAATTTTAACTTTTAACTTTTAACTTTTTACTAATTAAAAGAAAGAGTAGATAAGGTTAATTAGTTCATTATGTTTAGGATAAGAAGAGAGGACTTCGATCAACTTGAGATACAATAAAAAGAATAATAATAATATTGTAATTAATAAATGGATATAATTATGCTACGTGAATTTTTAATATTATTTAAAGAACTAATTATTGCATTAAGAAATATAACTTCAGTTTCATATGAAATTAGAATTATAGTCCTGCTTAGTTTCACATTGTTTGTACGTAGATGAGGATGAAAGTGAAATTATCTTTTAAAAGCTTGCATCAAAGGTCAAAAAGCCATATTTTGCCCTCTTTTTTCTTTTTTGAATTATGCAAGTTAATAGTTACACCAATAGATTTTGTAACGTTAATTATTATAATAAAAATTATTACACTTAAGACTATACAAATTATACTTTTTTTATGTCATCAAAATATCATTTTTTTTGACATTAAGATATGTACATCCCTAAACCATATAATTATTAAATTTTAAATATAAAATTTTGTAACATATTTTTGATATTAATCTTTCTCCTAAATATAAGAATTTTGAACTGTAGACTTGTCAATACATAATCTTCCTTAATTCACATATTTAATGAAAGAATGGGGTCTATTATATTCTTTGAAGTCAATTTCCTAGCATATATAACATGTATACATATAAAACTAGTTCTCTATAATATAGTTAAGTACACCAAATAGACTCTATTTTAAAACTTTTCGGATAAATTTAGTTCTACATTTATGACTTAAATCTTTATAACATAGGTTTTTATGGTTTAAATTTAAAATACAATAATTTTGTAGTTTTGAAATCAAAAACCCTTTTCATTAACCATTCATAAAAGATCATATCAATATGTAAAGAATGTCTTATCTTTATAACAAAAGAAAGAAAGGTTGAAAGGATAATGATATTGTCTCGATTAATGTAAAAAGGAAAAAATAATTTTATTATCGAATACAAATTTTTATTAAAGTTATTTATCATTTGAAATGGTGGTGAGAATATGAGTGTCTCAAATCCTCTTTTACCCTTGATTTTAGTTGGCATGTTATAATATTTAATATGATCCACTAATATTTGAGTTAAGACTATATTTGTTGTTAGGGGTTTGCGACTTATATTGAAACTATATATATACATATACTTTTGTAGTACACCTTTTTCGCGACTTTGAGATTATTATTCCATATTATTTTATGAGACAGGGTGGTATTAAGAGATTGTAAAATTCTCTACATCTTCATTGTGCCTGTGAACCCTTTGGGGGTTGTTGTACTCTAATTTCATCATAGCGGATTTTTGACTGGCTCGTTGTCGTTTGTGGTTTTTCCCTTACACTAAGTGGGGTTTTTAACGTATTTTTGGTATGTAATTGAGTTAGATGGAAAGGTGCTCTCTGTCATACAAATTTGCTTTTCTAAGGAGGTTCTACATAAAGTGGTGAATGAAACAGCTGCTACGAGCTTATGGCTAAAATTGGAGTCTTTGTATATGACCAAGAACCTTGCAAACAAGCTTCGTCTCAAGGAGCATTTATATAAAATACGTAAAACTGAAGGTACTCCCATGCAATCTCATCTTTATGAGTTTAATTTTATTATCATGGACCTAAAAAATATTGATGTAATAGTTGAAGATGAGGACAAAGCTACTTTGTTGGTAGTCTTATTCCCTGGTTCTTATAAACACTTCAAAGAAATCATATTATATGGAACTCATAACACCTTATCTTTTGAAGATGTTAAATCTAACTTGCTATCCAAGGAGAAATTCGATTTTGAACTTTGTTCTGAGGATAAAACTGATGATTTTACTATGAAAGGGAGATCCTAAATAAAGGGTAGTAGTAGTAACTCAAAGAAATCTAGGTCCAAATCTAAAGGATGTAGATCCAGTAAAACCTATTGTTATTATAAGAAGTTTGGATATGAAATTTATAAATTTTATAAGTTAAAAAAATAAGCAAAAGAATGAGGAGAAAAAGAAATAACCTAAAAAATTCGCTGAAGCTAGTGTTGTTGAGTTTGATTCTAAAAGTGATGTTCTGTTGTCTATTATTTCCACTTATCAGAGGAGTTAAATCGAATGGATTCTTGATTCTAAATTTACTTTTCAAATGTGTCCTCATAGGGACTGGTTTGTCACTTTTAGAGTCGTTAATAGTAGAGTTGTCTCGATGGGAAATGATGCTTAATGTAAGGTAATTGGCATTGGTAGTATTCATATCAAGACTCATTATAATGTTGTTAGGACTTTATCCAGTGCTTGTTATGTTCCTGACTTGAAACAAAACTTGATTTCTTTCGGCACCTTTGAATCTCTTAGCTACAAGTGCATAGTTGAAAGTGGTGTTCTTAATGTTCTCTTGTTGTAAATGTTCTGGTAGTCTTTATATCTTGCAAAGTTCAACTGTGAAAGGTTTTCAAGATGTTTCCTCTCCTATGCCTAATTCTAATGTCATCAAATTTTGACACATATGCTTGGGTCATATGAACGAGAAAGGTATGACACTTTGAGAAAAAGGATCTCTTTTGGAGGTCAAGGCATCAATAAGTTGGAGTTTTGTGAACATAGTGTTTTTAAGAAACAAAAAAAGAGTTAATTTCTCTCCTACGATTCACTTACCAAAGACATTCTTGAGTATTTACATGATGATCTATAGGGATCTTCTAAATTTCTTTCTTATGGATGAAAAAGATATTTCACGTTTGTTATTGATGATTTTTCCGTAAAGTTAAGGTCTATATCTTTAGACATAAAAATGAAGCCCTCTTTATGTTTAAATGGTGGAGAAATCTTATAGAGAACCAAATAAGGAAAAAGATAAGAAGCTTAGAATAGACAATCGGCTAAGAGTTTTGTAATGGTAACTTCACTTAGTTTTGCTCAAATAATGGTATAGCTAGACATAAGACACCTATTGGGAAACCTTAACAGAATGGTGTTGCAAAACGAATGAATATGACTCTTTTAGAGAGAGCTCTTTGTATGTTCTCTAATCTTAACTTGTGGCATCAATGTGATTTTTGGGCCTAAACGGTCTATACTACTTATGATTTCGTCAACCGATCTCTACACTCTTCTCTTGACTTTAGAATCATAGAAGAAGTATGGTCAGGTAATCATGTTGACTACTTTGTTTTGAGAATTTTTAGATGTCCTATATAGTACATGTTAATGATGGTAATCTTTCTCCTATAGCTAAAAAGTACCTATTTCTTAGTTATCCATTCAAGTGATAGACCAAGGAGACAAATTAGAAAGCTTGCTAGATGCAATAATGATGATGATGATGATTTAGTTGCTTAAGTATGTTCAGTTGCACAAGATGTTGTTAAAGATACAAAACCTTCTTGCTATGTTGAAGTCGTTTCTTGTGTATACAATGAATGAAAAAATTGAGAGTCTTCATAAAAATGGTACATTGAATTTAGCGAAGATTCTAAAAGGCAAATGAGCTTTGAGTTGCAAGTTGATGTACAAAAAGAAGGATGGTATTCCAAGGTTTGAAGATGCAAGGTGGAAGATACACTTGGTAGTCAACAATTTTGATCAAACAGAAGGTATTAAATATTTTCTCCAATTGTACATCATGTGTAACACCCCACTCCAACAAGACCCGAACCTGACATTGATGGGTGATATCTGAGTCCGTGCCTCGCAAGGGTGGCGTGCTAGATCACTTAGTCAGTCAAAAACTCAGTATAAATTTTTTTTTCAAGCGTATACAAAAATCAATAATCAAAAATTTGGGCCCACTTTTATTCAGAAATATTTTCATTTACAAGAGTTGCCAACATTTTTAAATATCAGAATTTCGATTAGCCCATTGATCAATTTCTTTTGCAAAACCTTTTTCAATCGGAAAATTTTACACGTAATGAACGTAGATCCATAGCCCAATTGGGCCCAATTCCAATCATAACCATTTTCAGTTACAAGAAACAACCAAAACATAACTCATCAGAGATTCACTAATCATTTAGGGCTCATTACATGTATATGGTACAACCATTTCAGAATCTTTTATT
This sequence comes from Erythroxylum tenue, assembly GCA_027568955.1. NCBI lineage: Eukaryota > Viridiplantae > Streptophyta > Magnoliopsida > Malpighiales > Erythroxylaceae > Erythroxylum > Erythroxylum tenue. The sequence continues at coordinate 23,549,794 of JAOSBM010000006.1, forward strand.
AATACAAAAATGACAGAATGCAAATTTATACAAGATAATAAAATACAACATGCAGACGCAAACTGATCCCGACCTTTTCCTTCACTCACATGCAGTAGGGATACTCCCGTTAACCTAACGGGGTATTCTTCTGAGTCCTAAAAATATTTGCAAATTTTGGGTGAGTTTTTGCGAACTCAGTGAGTGACCATCATCGATGGCTCACTCAGTCACATAGCACATAATGCACACATCTCACTCTCTTTCACATTTCATATTTTTTCACATTCATATTGTTTTACATTCAATAAACTTAATTATTCATATTATGCATATACAATGCACATGAGACTCACTCTTTAATTATTACTTTGTTGTGACCGAGTGCTTAAACTGTCCATATAGGGCTCATTAATAACTGTCCCTTATCCACTTGGGGATACATGGCTCATTTAAAAGTTGAGCCTGAGGCTCTGAATCACTATCTGAGCTCGAGGCTCAATTTCACTCGTTGAGCTTTAAGCTCTGATTGGCGGCTACTCTGGTCACAACTCCCGTTATGTTT
>JAOSBM010000006.1:23572217-23595921 GCA_027568955.1 Erythroxylum tenue
AAAAGTACAAGTCGAGTTATGTCTGCATAAGTCGACTTACAGGAGACACAAGTCGAGTTATGGTACTGTATAAGCATAAGTCGAGTTACAACAGGTGTACAAGTCGACTTACACTTACATAAAGATCATATGCTCACTTATAGGAGATTCAGTCATCTGGAAGTGATTGGATATTCAGCTTCAGATTTTGCCGGTTGTATTGATATTAGAAAGTCCACTTTTTGCTATCTTTTCTTATTAGCTGGAGGAGCTATTTCTTGGAAAAGTGTGAAGCAATTTATCATTGCTATGTCCACTATAGAAGCTAAATTTGTAGCATATTTTGAAGCTATAATTCAAGGTTTATGGTTGCGAAACTTTATTTTTAAACTTGGAGTTGTCGACAATATTTCAGGCCGTTAAAATTTTATTATGATAATTCTGCAGCAGTCTTCTTTTCCAAGTACAACAAGTATTCTAAAGGTACTAAACATATGGAATTAAAATACTTGTCTGTTAAAGAAGAAGTTCATAAACACACAGGGTCAATTTGAATTATTATCACTAATTATATGATTGCAAATCTTTTGACGAAAGGATTGGCACTGAAAGTCTTTAAAGAACATGTTCAAAGAATGGATATTATGAGATATCGTTATTGAGATTTATGATGTTTGTATTTTGACACTATGAGCTCATTTATGTTTATGTTTATGTTAATCCTATTTTGTAGTGTACATTTTTTAATAAATTATGTTGATAGGATCTGTCTTTAACTAAGACATTATCGTTGGACCATTATGGATCATATTGAATAAAGCGCTAACATTGTAATACGTGGAATGAATTATGTTGTTTGTTAAGATGTGAAATCGCTACGATTCTTGTTAGTATCTTTGTTTGATCATGATTTATGATATAATCAACATTAAAGAATTTAGCAAAGTTTACGGGCAAAATGTTTATTTATTATTAAACCATGATATAACATTTTTCAATTAATGAGCCAAGTGGGAGAATGTAAAACCTATATATCTAATATGTGACTCATTAAATAATTATGGTTTAATAATATTAAATTTTAAATTTTAATTGGTTAATTTGATTAAGTAAGATAATGTTTATTAAGATAAGATTTTATTTTAAACTTACCGTTTAATAAAAATAGTTTAGAGATAGTCTTATTTTATTTGAAACTACTCCCCTACACACCTCTGTTTATTTTTCACCATCTAAAAGCACGATTATTGAGGTAAATGAGAATAGAGATCAAGTTTCTCTATATTCGTTCACTTTGAAGGGTTTATTTCAATCAAGATTAAATTCATGAATCAAGGTATATAATTCTTATTTTGTATATTTTTTTTGTGAAAAGTATAGAATTTTAAAATCTGGGTTAAAGGAATTTTGTGTTTATGTTTATGCGTTAAATTATGCTTACATTCTCTCCGTCTCAGAGGCAATGTCAACTACTATTTACCATCCATTCCTTATTGGTAACTTGAAATTACGTCAATGTGTGATAAAATAAAATAAAATATATAAATATATAAGTCTTATTAAATATTAATTATATTAAATAATTTTATAATATATTTATTAGTTTAATATGATAATACATTAATTGTTTAATTAAATTTTTATATGATAATACTAATAAAAAATTTGTGAAGTTTATTATTATTATTTATGGATAATTAATAAATAATTTATTATTTTTCTATTTCTAAATAAAATTATTAAATTATTAATCTTTTATTGACTTAATCATATTTACGTTGTATCACTTAAGTTAAATTCATTTTACGAATAATTAAATAATATATTAGTTTATCATGTTTATAATAAGTACTAATAATTACTTTAACATAATTTTTATTTGTTGTATAATAATATTAACAAAACATGAGTTTTAGGTAGGGAAAGAGTTTTTGAGTTAGAGCTCAACACCTTGAGAAAAATATCCTGCAAAACTGAGACTTAATACTGATCATAGAGCTTTTTCCGTTTGCAGCGAACAGAACCCAAACAGTGATATTAAGTTTTTATAGAGATGAGGGACATACTCTGCAACAAAAATAACCCAACATGTAAATTATTTACGATGTGCAAAGGGGAAGACATCATGCAACAAAACTGGAACCCAACACACAGGATTTTATTATCTGGGTTTGTTAGTGAAGTTTCTAAATACTGACGAGTATTTATCTGGGTCTGTTGGTTAAACTTTTAAGTAGTCTTGACTGTGTTCAAAGTCTCTTAAACCCCATTTACAATGCATGTTGTTTAGATTTTAGAATAACTATTGGCATCAATCATCATATTGTGAACTGATCAAAGGTAACTGGTCATTCCATCTAAGAACCTTGGTTAGAGTAATGCTCAAAGAAAATGTAGATTCCCACCGTAGATATGTTAGTGACGTGGTAACAAACAAACAAACAAAAATGAAGCTTTTTTTAGGTATTAAAATTTGAAGCAAATATAGCCTATTTCATGGAAGCTAACTCGTCTAAATCTTCATAAACCCCATTTTCTCGATATTCCATCTACAAAAGTTTGTGTAAGATATTATATATATATATATATAATATCCATGTGTGTAGGCATGCAAGCCCCCTAGGGGGTGGTCGAGTTAATAGAGTGGGGGGCATGGGCCAAAAGATTTTGTGTTCTTCTTACCTACGCTCTCTTGATCGAGTATGTTGTACAGAGCTTGCCTAGTACAGGGTACTCGGTTGATGTGATTTGTAAACTATTGCGTTAATCCGGAAGTTTACCCAATGCACATCCAAAAGATAGCAGCTGCAGGTTCTTCTGTTTCCAAAAAAAATAGCTTAGGCATGCAACGAGTTAGGTTAGATTGGACTCGTCGTAGGTACTATTCAGCGTAACTCTTAAAGTATTGCTTGAATTTGGCTAAGTTTAAGTCACATGGCCTAAAATTGATCATAGGTTTAGTTAGCTAATTTAAAATGATTATTTTTGGATAAGAATTGAGTTGTTTGGACTGAGATTCATATGTCTAAAGTTCAATCAACTTAAGTTGATTCGTTGATTTCAAACTAGATCGAACAAAAGTGGGCTCAATTTTTCATCATTAAATATATTATAATTTCTATTTGAATCTCATTAATGAAAATTGAAATACAAGTAATGAAATAATATTTACAATAACTTAATAAGGCATTGTCTCTATAAATCATAATCATCAACATCCAGTTGAATTCCCGTTGAGTCGTAGGGTATGGGAGTTGTTTTCTTTATAAGAAATAAGAAAAAGGAAGATCAATGGAAATTCGTTACGTCGTAGTCAACTCCACCGCTTTGAAAGCGCTTTCAGCAGGACGTCGATGTAATCCAAATGTCAATCACTCCCTAAGGTTATTGCAGCGAGCCCTTGCACATGTGCACTCATGAACAAGAGAATGGAGAATGCACAACAGATGTTTAAGGAGTCAAAATGCAAAAAATGAAGGTCTGTAGTTTTTGGAACACACGACAAAGAACAAAATCTTGGTATATGTAAGCCAAGAATAGAAGAAGAGTTTAGGTTCAATGAATTTGTAATACAAAATGAGTCCAAATAGATAACCATATAAGCCTATAACTTGCGAGTCGCGCCGCGTCCAGCCCTAACTGGGCCTAGCGAGCAGATAATGTGTGCGTATGTGAGTGATTTGCCCAACTCCAACACTCCACAAAAAGATCCAAGTCAAACAACTCAGATAAGTAGGAAAAAATAACAACAATACAAAGAAGTACAAGGCTCCCTTGCCCAACCAATGTGGGATAAGCAAACGTTAGTAGAAGAAAGGACAACAACCAATAAGAGAAAGGCATAGAAGTGTCATTATTCCAACATTCCTCCACAAATGGCAATCTAAAATAGAAAAGTTTCCATGAGCAAAAGGAGGGTCTGATACTTAAGTGTCAATATCTTCCTATTGAATTAACATATAGTGAAGTGAGACATCAACCCAGTTCAATTAATGAATATATATCTTGAACTAAGAGAACCTTAGTTGAGACCCCCACAACACATATCATACCTCAGTTTGTGTAAACTCCACAATACCATACGTGCGTTATTCTAGGTCATGTGCTCACCTTGGGTCTCATGAGTGCTGTAGAAAGACAACCTTAGTCTTTCATAGAAGGCAGCCCACCTTCACACTCAAGTAGGTGAATCCATCAAGTACTTCTCATTAGAACCACCTTAATGGACTGTGGATCCATTAAGAGCATGTGCTCTCGACCTGTAAGTAGAGTTCGGTGAATCTATCAAGTTTGTCTCTTAAAGGTCACTCTAACATAAGCTATAGATTCATTAAGAGCCTATGTTCAACCTTCTTTAGGTCAACATAACAAGTCATAGGGATGAGTAATGACCAAAATTTCACTCAGTGGGCTTAAGCCCTATCCCCTTCGACATTTTAAGAACTAATATCCTTGATAATCCTTTACTAAAGGATTAGATAGATTCCTTTTGGATCTTACAAATTCTAAGGAGATAGCTCCATTATTGAGCAGTTGCTTCACCAGTCCATGTCTTATACAAATGTGTTGCCTTTTACCATTATACACGTTGTTCTTAGCAACTCGAATTGCAGCCTAAGAGTCACATTGTAGTGGAGTAGGTGTAGACAGTCTACTCCACTTGGGCGCATCCACTAAGAGATTTTGGAGCCAATATACTTCTTAATCTGCCAACTTAAGAGCAATAAATTCAGATTCCATAGTGGAACGTGCTATATAAGTTTATTTTGCAGACTTCCAAGAAATAGCTCCTCTACCCAAAGTAAATATATAACCACTAGTTGAACTAACTTCATCTCAGATACCTAATTAGCATCACAATATCCTTCAAGCACAACAGGAAATTTGCTAAAATGCAAACAATAGTTTAATGTACCTTTTAATACTTGAGCAAATGATGAATTGCATTCCAATATTCACTATTAGGATTATGAGTATACCGACTCAAACTTGAAATAACATAGGCAATATCAAGTCTAATATAGTTCATAAGAAACATTATACTACCAATAATATTGGCATAATCACTTACACTATCACCTTTATTTTTCATGAGATGAACACTAGAATCATAAGGAGTTCTCATAGGTATAACATCAAAATAATTGAATTTACGCAATACCTTATGAATTTAATGAGACTGACATAAAGAAAAACCATTCTCTGTTTGTAAATTTTAATTCCAAGAATCACATTGACCTTTCCTAAATCTTTCACATTAAATTGAGATGACAGAAATTTCTTAGTCTCATTAACCACATCAATAATAGCACCAAAAATCAGCATGTCATTGACATAAAGACATATAAAGACACATTCTAATCCTACCATTTTTTAATAAATGCAAGAATCAAAAGCATTAACAACAAAACCATTTTGAGTTAGGGTGCTATTGAACTTCTCATACCACTGTTTTGGAGCTTACTTAAGGCCATACAAGGACTTCTAAAGTCTACAAATGTTATTTTCTTGACCAGGAACCTCAAAGCCTTCATGTTGCTCTATATATAGCTCCTCCTCTAAATCTCCGTTCAAAAAGGTTGTTTTCACATTCATTTGATGCACAACTAAACCATAGATGGCAGCTAGGGCTATTAGAGCACGAAAGTGGCAATCTTAGTCACTGGTGAATAGGTATCAAAGTAGTCAATCCCTTTTTCTGGTCAAAACCTCTCACCACAAACCTTACCTTAAACCTTTCAATGGAACCATTATGTCTATGCTTCCTTCTAAACACCCACTTACCACTAATAGGTTTACAACCATTAGGTAAGTCAATAAGATCCTATGTACGGTTAACTTGAAGGGATTCTAATTCACTGCTTATGGTCTCTTTCCAAAATAGAGCATCTATGGACGTTATTGCTTCTTTATTGGTTTTAGGGTCATCATCTAGAAGAAATACTGACACAATATCCTTAGTTATGACATCAAAGTTCTCAATCTCAACTAGGAAAGTAGTAATAAAATCAGGTTCAAAACTAGTTTCAGTTCTACGCCTCTTGCTCCTCATGGTTTTAACAATTGTCTCATTATTAACAAAAGCAGTAGGATGCACAGTATCAAAAATAGGTAAATGTACATAAACATGATCATCATTTACAATTTTAGAATTAGAAGGCAAAATCACATAGTCATATTTCTTACAAGGAAAAACATGATAAAAAACATTTGACTTCTCTTGATTCAAAAATAGAATTATCACTCAAAGACATGAATCTATAAGATGCACTATTTTGAGCATACTTACAAAAGCAACATCAAAAGTTTTAGGCCCAATATTAGGTCTCTTGAATTCAGGTAAACCAAGCTTAGCTAAGCACTCCCACACTTTTACAAAATTCAAATTAGGAGCAAAGCCTTTCCACAACTCATAAGGGGTTTTGTCTAACTTCTTATAGGGCACTCTATTGAGAATATAGCATACAAAGGGTACAGCCTCTCCCCACAAATTATCAAGCAAACTAGAACTTAGCAACATAACATTCATCATCTCTTTAAGGGTTCTATTTTTTCTTTCTACTATACCATTTTATTGGGCAGTGTTAGGTGCACTAAGCTCATGTATTATACCATTATGTTCACAGAAACTTCAAAGGAAATTTGTGCTATACTCACCACCTTTATCTGTCCTTACTCTCTTGATTTTCATGTTAACTTGGTTTTCTACCTCTGTTTTGTATTTCAAGAACATCTCCTCAACCTCATCTTTAATTCTTAAAAGGTAAACCTAGTATATCTTGAAAAGTCATCCATAAAAGTCACATAATACTTTTTACCTCCTTTGCTCATTATATTCTTGAAAGATACTTAGTCCAAATGAATAAGCTCTAAAAGTTATATCTTTCTACTTATGACAAATTTAAAAGGTTTCTTGGTATACTTAGCCTCAACACAGATTTGACACTTAGAGAATTCATTGGTATTATTGCAGGTATTAGGTCCATTTCTCTAAGTATTTTACTCAAGGCAATGATCACTTGTCCTAGCCTACCATGCTACAAATTAGCAGACTCAACAATATAAGCAGAAGTAGAGGTATTACCATTCATTAATTCAGATCCCATATTAAGTATGAAGAGACCCCCTTGTGAGATATCCCTTCCCCACAAACTCCTCACTACGATAGAGTACAACCTTATCAGATTCAAACATAAGCTCCAGTCTAGCCTTATTCAATAACAAACCAAAAAGTAAATTCCTACGTATACTAGGAACATACAAAACATTATTTAAAGATAAAGTTTTGCCAGAAGTCAGCTTAAGTAGAATATTTCCTTTGCCAAGGACTCTAGCAATACTATAATTTCCCATGTAGATGCATTCACTATATACAACCTCTTGGAAATCATGAAACAAGTCTTTGTCAACGTACAAATGCCTTGAGGTGCCCGTATTAAGAACCTAATCAGCCTTGTTAGCCACTAGATTAGCCTCAACAACAACAACAGTAATGATATCATTGTTTTCAGCCAAGTTAGCTTGTGGAATTGGTTGTTTTTGGATAGTCTTTTCTGTACCTTGGTGTTGCGAGCATTGGTAGGCTTTATGGCCAAGCTTCCCACACATAAAGAATGCACCTTTGGGCTTCTGAATTTTGGATTCCGGTTTGTTAAATCGCTTCTTTTTGCCACAATTCAGCTTCTTCTTGTTCTTCTCTTTAAACCTATCTTTAGACACATTAGCAACATATTCAACAAGGTTAGTGTTAGTGTTAGTGATGTTAATAGAAAGATTATCAAACATATCTTTAAGTCGATTGGCTTCTTCAGTTTTCAGGTGGCTAATTAACTCTTAAAGAGTTAGGTCTTTCTGCTTATACTTGAGTTGGTTGCGGTGGTCATTCCAGGAAGGGGGAAATTTCTCTAGTAGTACGTTGGCTAGAAGTGTTTCACATATCTTCATGCCTTCACTAAGTATTTCAGTAACCATGTTCTCGTATTCGTGCACTTGTTCCATGATCGATTTGTCATCAACCATTTGGAATTGCGGCCACTTACTGACGACATATTTTTACTTTCCAGTGTTATCAGCCTCATACTTCTTCTCAAGAGTATGCCATATTGATTTGGCAGATTTGTTGGTGTAAAAAAGATCGAATAGAACATCAAACATATGGCTCAACATTTGCCCACGAACCAGTTTGATGTCTTTCTTGTACTTCTTCAACTATTCAACTTTATCCTTGTTCGAAGTTACAAGAGTAGTAGAAAAAGCACCATCAGGAAGAGTAAGTGGAGTGATTGCAACAACTGGAGGATTGTTGGATAGCACATAATCGACCTTTAATTATTAAAAATTGTCAGCAACCTTTAGGACCACCATTTATACCTGGTTCTGTCAAGTGGTTCGAGTTTGGACAAATTGGGGAGGGACTTTGTGAGATTTAAAGTAGCACTGGTACCCATTGATTAAGACAATTCCATTGCAAATTGTAAGAAATAAGAAAACGGAATATCATTGGAAATTCGCTGCATCATAGCCAAGGCCGGCTATGACGGAAGATCGTGGACAAGAGAATGGAGAATGTACAACAGATGCTTAAGGAGTCAAAATGCGAAAAACGAAGGTCTATAATTTTTGGAACACATGACAAAGAAGAAAATCTTGATATATGTAAGCCAATAATAGAATAACTGAAGCAGGATATCAAGAAAAGATCAAATAATTGTAACAATTGAGAATTTACAAAATTGAAGAGTCCAGGTTCAATGAATCTGCAATACAAACTGGGTCCAAAATGATAATCATATTAGCCCACAGGCCACAACTCGTGCACTGTGCCTAGACTGAGCAGGTGGGCAGGATTTGCCCAACATGTGTGAGTGATCTACCCAACCTCAACACTCCACCAAAAGACCCAAGCCAAACAACTAAGACAAGTAAGAAAAAACAACAACCATATAAAGAAGTACAAGACCCCTTACCCAACCAATGTGGGACAAGTAAATGTTAGTAGAAGAAGGGGCAACAACCAATAAAGAGAAAGACATAGAATCTGCCATTAGTTCAACAGTCTTTACAAGTATGAACTAAAAACTAGTCTATTAACATGCTGTCACTTACCAGAACATTGGGTATTCAATCTATTTTTATAAAAACCAACCTCAACTGGTCTTTATTTCCAATTTGTCTTTATTTCCAATTTTTGGTTGAAAATTCAATGAAGTCTGGAATTTCAATCTAAAAACTCTTCCTACTTTTTCAGAAAAGAAGATCTTAGACCACCACGTACTTTTAATTTTTGATCAAACAATTATCGAAAACTATTAAAATTTTCCAAAAACTCTTCTTATAAATCAGGAAAATTCCTCCAAAAGCCAAAACTCACCATCTACATCCATAGACTTTTCACTCAAACGAAAGTTCCATCACTAAAGCTCGGAAAGCTTCTTTTCCTATTCTAAAAATCTTAGTTGTCCTTTTTTCAAGGTTTCTTATGTTCTCTTGATTTGCTTTATCTCCTTTTACTAACTCTCTTTTTATTTTTTTTTCTTTTTGTAATATCTCAAGCAAATAAGTGGAGTAACAACATTATGAATATGTCATGCAAGCTTAAGCGAAACACACATCAAATACATTTAAGGTAAAATACTTTTTCGCATGTTCTTTTCATCCTATCATTGTTTTTGTTGTACCATGTATAACATTTTTATTGTTAACTATTATATTAATTTATTATTATTATTAGTTATCCCGTTTAATATATCTTCAATTTAGATGCATTATAAAATGATTTTCATTATTGTTTTAACAATTGTCAAAATCCCTATCCTTTGCAAACTAGGATGCTGAGATTAAATGATCTTAATAGTTGTGCTTTTGTTTGCTTAAGTTCATATGAGGATTATAACAACTTTGTTTTTTTTTTTCTTGTTTTGACATTTTTCTTCTGGGAAAATTCAATTTCTTTATTTTTATTTTCCAAACATTTTAGGGTTCATAAGTTGGTGTATATATTTTTGGTTCTTCTTTTAGTGTTTAATCAGGTTGGAGGTAAGAATGTGTGTTTCTGTTTGGCTTTGGACCTTCCAATATTTATTAAAAGCTAAAATTCAATTAAGATTAGTCAGTTAATATTAATCTATTAGGCTTTAGGTGAGTGATAAATGGGACTTTTAAGCTCCATATTAAATTCTCTTATGTCTTGTAAATAATTTTAACCTCGTCTTTCCCTTAATACAATTAAAAATCAGGTCTATTTAAGTGGACTTCTTAATTTCTTTTTAAAGCTTTCTTTAATTTTCTTTCTTAAATAAATATTAATATATTTTAATCCAATCAAAGGCCTCATTAATTCTCTATAGTCTATATCTGTTACTTGCACTTTACTTTTAGGCTGTGATTTTGCAAGGTTGGACCGGACTAGACCGTGTCAGGTCTAATCGGGATCCAGCCCGAAAGTATTGCCCAAAACGGTTCGAGACTTCGAGTACAATACATAACACCTGCTGTTTACGAAGACTTTTAAGGCTACAGAGCAGAGACAGAAAATGGCTACTACTTCACAGATTATCGAGAAACTGAATCTCAAGCCTCACGAAGAAGGCGGGTTCTTCAGTGAAACGCTCAGGGATACTTCAGTCATCCTTTCCAAGTCTCTACTTCCTTCTAGATGTATGTGCCCATCATCTTTTTTCGTTCCTGTACATGCTTATGCATTCGCATCAAAATCTCCTTTACTGATTTAGGATCTTTCTTAATCAGGGTTTGAAAGTTTTCTGCTTTATCGTTTGGTTTTTGGATGGATCCTGCTTTTTGAAATTGATATTATGAAATCTGATGTTATGTGAAGAAGAAACCAAGATACATGCAATGATGTTTTCCTATTTTCTTCTTTTTGGTTGTTACAAGGAATCTTTCAAACTGAGTTCAATTTGCCTTTATTAAGCCTATGTTTAGACGGCGTTTTATTAATATAATGGAATGGAGTGAATATTATCCTGGGAGGAGGTTTATAATGAAATGTAATTATGTAATTGAATGAAATGAAAGAGGAGAGTTTCATATTAGATCTCATTTCATCCTAAATAGTAAAAATGAGAAACTTCCAATTTAGAAAGTTAACGATAGAAGGTAAAATGATAAACGACTTTTTTTTTATTATATTATAAATCTTTTTTTAGACAATATTTTACTATATTATATTATAAATTTTTCTATAATTTCAAACAATAATTTTTTAATATTACATTTATTTATTTACGTCTCGTTATAAATTATTCTATTCTATTTTATTTCATTCGCAGGATATGGTTGGGTACTTTTTTTCCCTTTCTTTTTGGCACATGCTGAGGGAATTGAAATTCGTGTAGAATTCCTTTGGATTTTCAATGGAATCAAACCACACGAAATCGGACAATTTCCAATGGATGGTTTTCTGCAGCCATTTAGGCGATTTCTACTTAATCCAGGAACTAGGATCACTATCGGAGCTGAAGTAAACATATCTCCTTAAATTTGAGATTTTTTAAGATGGATGTATCATAAAAGATTCGTTGGTGTAAGACCAAATTGAGTGTACAGCTGTTTGTTTGGTGAACTTTAGTGCTATTTTCACCTAAATTGAAAGGACTGTTGAACAGTGTTTTATGACTTGTTCTTTCTATCGCACTTTTTCGTTTCACCAACCTGTTGTTAGTTCTAATATACTCCCTGAACAGATAAGGTTGATCGCCCAGTCAGCACAAATATCTATTTCCTGCTACCTTCTGGGAATGTGTCTCTCCTTCATCGTATCCCATGCGCAGAAACTTGGCATTTCTATTTAGGAGAACCATTAACGGTATGAATGATCCCAGTTTAACACTATTGTACATCCCAAGGTTAAATTATTTGTATCATTGGCTCTTTTTGGTCTAGAACTGTGCGTAATTATCTATGGGCAAGCATCAAACTTTGCTGGACATTGCCTGCTTGTTTGACTCAACCTGTGCCTTGCAGACTTCTTCATATAAGTTTGATACTCGAAACAAAATAATATGTAAACAAATGGCAAACCCAAGTTTTCCTTATCTGTTAGGATCTCTCGGTCATACCAAGGATTCTAGATTCACTTTTTGTTACCATATTTTTCTGGCTACCTTTTAACATATTTTGTTTGGACTTAGAAGCTTGATATCGCTGATAAGCATGTCTTTCTGTCTAATTGGGATTTCCTAGTTTCTAGCACCATACCTTTCTTTATGCCTGTGGAATCTGTCACTTCCTATCTTCTTTTTTATTTAGTCATCTCTCCTTTTGTTGTTCTGCATACTTCTAAGTTAATGAAAGATTTTTCCTTATTGTGTTTCGGACTTTCTTGTACTTGGTAATTCCCTCACATGAAACACCAGTATTAATTGGTATTCTTAGAGATTCATTAGCTGGATGAGAAAGGAATTGATTTCATGTCCATGAGGGTGAGCTTTTTGGTTGAAATCAATTCAAGTTTTCGAGGACTATAACTTGGAAAATCCCTGAATTCTTCTATGAACTGAAATTAATGCAACTTTTCCGAGGTCTGTAATGTGGAAAATCTCCACATTCTTCGTGAATTCTCTTGTAAGTAAACCATTTCTTTCTCGTCTTATCCAATGTGGGACAACTCACTTACAGAATTCCAAAACTGGAGTTTCTCATACCTCTAGTCGGTACCAAAGTTATCATAGGTTGACCTTTTTTGGGTGTAGAGTTGTCTTTATTTAAAAGTTATATAGAATCACTTATATGGAATAACATTCTTAACTATCTCTGGTGACTGTCTCCTTCTAATATAGCTATTATCTCTGTTTTTCCCTTTTATTTCTGATGAGACATGCATGTTCTTTCAGATTCTAGAATTGAACGAGGCAGATGGGCAAGTAAAACTTACCCGTGTTGGACCTGATCTGATTGGAGACAACCAACAACCACAGTACACTGTCCCTCCAAATATTTGGTTCGGAGCATTTCCAACTAAGGATTACATCATCTCACCTGATGGTGCTGTTGTCAAAGCTGATCCCAGGGACCACGAGAGCCACTATTCCTTGGTAGGTTGCTCTTGTGCACCTGCCTTCCAGTTTGAGGACTTTGAGCTGGGAAAGCGGTCTGAGCTCGTCTCACAGTTTCCCAAACATGGGTCCCTCGTTTCGTTACTAACATTATCGGATTGAAGTGGAGTCCTTATCTTTCTATGTATCTAAAAAGCAATCAGCCTGTACTATAATAATCAGGGAAGATCAACCTTGTGATGCTGTATTTCCCTATCCTGCAGATTTGTGTTGTTGAACTATGTTCTTGTACTTAGAATAAACGTTGAATGGTGGAACTCTAAATACGCATTTTGAGACGAGTGATTGTGTGAAAACTAGTTAGCAGAAAATATGCTCAAGACTCGTTTATGAACTACGATTAGATCTCCCAATCCTTCTCTCTGTTTTATGCAAAACACATGATATTTAAAGTTCCAAAAAGGACAATGTTTACTAGTTGTTTGGGACAAGCCACAGACTGTTTATATAAAAGAAAACGCTAATGAAAAGGCATTGACTTTAACTGCCAACATCATCAGTTCAAGTTCCTTTGCAAGGAGCTACCTCGAAGAAGATGGCAACTCGGAATAAATCTTAGCTATCCAAGATTGACTAACAAAAACAAGAAGATATATGCATCATTTGAGAAAGGAATCGCAATAGTTCTAAGCAGAAACTTCACGATGGTGAGTAGGTTGTCAGATACAAAAACACGGGGAAAAAGAAAATATATGCTGGAAAGAATAATTGGCAGTGAATATGTGGTGGATGCTTTTGTAGGACAAACCTACGAACGCAAGAAGTAGCCTTTATTTTAATAATATCGTTGTTCTTAGCTTGTGGAATAATTTTATTTGATTAAGAAGCTTGTTATTTTATTTAATTTGGATTCTTAGCTATTGATTAGGAAGTTTGTTATTTTATTTGATTAGGATTCCTCGTTATCTATTAAAGAAGCCTACAGAATAGGACTTCTAATTTTGTAATTAGTCTAGCCTATTTATAGGTGAAAGGAAGGGATAAAAAGGCATGATTGAATTTTTATCAAAAGATTGGAGCTCTTTTTAACGAGGTCCAAGGTTTCAGCTTCCCTTTGATGAGCTGAGTTATTAGTCAAGATAGGTCGTTCGAAGAATCCCAACAAGAACACGGGAAATTTAATTCCACCGGATTTTGATTTTCCTGTTCGTCGTCCGGTTACTCGATCCTTAACTTAACGTCCTAACATTTTGATATCAGAGCCAAATAACATGGGCGATGATATTGATAGAAGGTTTCAAGAAGAACGATCCTTTACATATTCGAAGATGTTGGCAATGGAGAATCGGTTGAGCAAAAAACTTGCCTTGATTATGGACCAACTGTCCAGTTTGGGTGGTAATAACAGCAAGACAGATCAGGGTGGAAGCGAAGCACATAGCAACACTTCACCACCAACAAGTAGACCTGAAAACGTTCCCAATTTAGGTGACAGTGTCCAAAATAACCGATTAACAGCAGGCCTCACTTTGACAGTTCCGCGGTCTGCTAAGTTGGACTTTCCTACCTACAACGAGAAGGAAGACCCCCTAATTTGGGCACAGCGGTGCGAACAATTTTTTGAGAATCAGAATACAAGAGAATTAGAGAAGGTTAGATTTGCAGGCTTTCACATGGTTGGAGAAGCCAAGCTGTGGTATGGAAGATTGAAGAAGAACAAGGGACCGATGCGTTGGGAAGATTTCTTGAAATATTGCTTCCAACGTTTTGGATCTCCGGGTAACTTTAATCCGATTGGGGAATTAAGCACCCTTCAACGTATAGGAACGGTGGAAACTAATCAACACCAGTTTCAAGAAAAACTGGCACGCGCAAATGACCTTCTGGAAACAGTATATGTCGGACTATTCATAGCTGGTTTAGATGATTCGTCCGGTTAGACGTTCAAATGCTCAAACCTCCTAATTTAGCAACAACGATGAGCTTAGCAAGGGCTTATGAACAAAAATACCACTTACAACATGGGAATAACAGCAGGAGAAATAATTGGCAGCCATTTAGATCCAGTTCCATGACTTCAGGAAATTCACAGTCCAGAACCACACCTAATCGACCAACCTCGTCAATCAGGGCTAGTTCACCCACGAATAATCAAGGCCCTTTTGTCAAGCGGCTATCCCGTACAAAAATGGTCAAACGACGGTCAAAGAGATTATGTTACAATTGTGATGAGCTATACTCGGTGGGCCATCAATGCAAACGGCTCTTTTGGATTAAAGTTAGAGATTTGGAGGAGGAAAATATAGAAGAGAAGGAGGAAGCCGCTCTAGAAATCTCATTGGATGCTCTTATTGGTCAAAAAAATAGCAAAACTATACAGATGCAAGCTATTATTAACGGGCAACCAATACTCAGTTTACTTGATTTTAGCAGTACACACAATTTTATTAGCATAGCGATAGAACAACGGTTAGGCCTCCACATGCATTCTCTACCAAATGCCAGTGTTTTTATTCCAAATGGGGACAAAATGCAAAGCTTGGGGATTTGTCTCCGGGTAAAGTTCTCTATTGCTGGCCACGATTTTTCTGCTAATTTTTTTGTAATTTCCTTAGATGACTTTGATATTGTCCTGGGTATTAAATGGCTAGAAACGCTTCAACCAATATTGTGGGATTTTTCAGCTCTTACTATGTCTTTTTTGGTGGAAGGGAAATCAGTTTTGTTTCAGGGACAACAGCATCATGGTCCCAAGGCTCTTAGCGTGATGGGTGCCACCTCACCCACCAAAACAGAAGCGCAGGACTTGGATGAATTCCTTGAAGAATTTGAGGATCTGTTCTTTGAACCCACGGGGCTCCCTCCTATTTGGCAATGTTATCACAGGATTTCTTCGCTACCGGGGACAGCTCCTATAGTGACTCGGCCTTATAGATACCCCCACCGACAAAAGGATGAGATTGAGCAGCAATGTGCGGAAATACTCCAACAAGGGATTATTTGGCCTAGCAATTCCCCCTATTCTTCTCCAATTTTACTAGTTCCGAAATAGGATGGATCGTGGCGACTTTGTGTAGATTACCGTGAGTTGAATGCCAAGACAGTAAAGGATAAATTTCCGATTCCCGTGGTGGATGAGCTTTTAGATAAATTACATGGCGCCTATTTCTTCACCAAATTAAACATGAAATCAAGGTACTATCAAGTTCGTATGTTCAAAGATGATATAAAAAAGACAACCTTTCGCACTCATCATAGGCATTTCTAATTTCTAGTAATGTCATTCGGCCTCTCCAATGCCCCGTCGACCTTTCAAGCCTTAATGAATGATGTATGCTTTGCCTTCTTGCGCCGATTTGTACTTGTTTTCTTGACGATATTATAATTTACAGCGGCGATTGGGAGAGTCATTTGCTCCACTTGAACATGATTTTTGGGTTGCTTTGCGCACATAAACTTTACCTCAAACAATCTAAATGTTGTTTTGCATCACCCTTTATTGCATATTTGGGCCATGTTATTTCAACAAATGGGGTTGGTGTAGATATCAGTAAGGTACATGCTATTGTCGACTGGCCGCAACTGTAATCCATCACTTCCTTGCTAAGGTTATTGGGAAATTTGTGCGCGATTATGGAAAGTTTGCAGCACCTTTGACTAGTATGCTAAAAAAGAACTCCTTCCAATGGAGTGAAGAAGCATTACAGGCCTTTGAATAACTTAAAACAGCCTTGTCTACAGTGTCGGTATTGCGGCTGCTCGACTTTGCGACGGAATTTGTCGTTGAATGTGAAGCCTCCGGCGGTGGTATTGGGGTTGTTTTACAATAATCCGGGCAGCCCATTGCTTTTTTCAGTCGACAGCTAGTAGCTAGACATAAAAAATTGGTAGATTTCGAGAGGGAATTGATCAGTTTGGCAAAAGCAGTGCAGCATTGGCGTCCATACTTATGGGGGCATCCCTTCCTTATCCGAACTGATCATTTTAGCCTCAGATACCTGCTGGATCAACGATTGACCACACCCGCACAATAACGCTAGCTTGCAAAGTTAATGGGTTATGATTTCCGGGTAGAATACAAAGTTGGTTCCATGAATAAAGCAGCAGATGCCTTATCCTGTTGCTATGTGGAAGATCCAACCATGTTTGTCATTAGTTGATCTCCACGCTGCTCTTGTTGGATTCCCTTCACACGAACCTCTTGAGCTTTACAGAATTGTAAGAATTGCGGTCCAAGGCAGAATCGGGTGAGCTAGGCGTTGATTGGGCTATGCGGGATGGATGGTTGATGTTTAAAGACCGAATTTACCTTCCCAAGGGTTCTCAGTAGCTTGTGACCATAATGGAGACTTACCATGATACCTTCCATGAGGGGGTTCAAAAGACATTGCATAGGATTCATGGGGATTTTTATTGGAAGGGTATGAGGGCTGATATTGCTACATATGTGATTGCTTGTCCCATTTGTCAGCGCAACAAATCTAAACACCTCAGTCCAACGAGTTTATTACAACCGCTACAGTCGCCATCTCAAGTTTGGGCTGACATCTCTGTGGATTTCATTGACGGGTTACCAAAATCATAGGGCAAATCTGTTTTGTTTATGGTGGTTGATAGATTTTCAAAGTATGCGCACTTTCTTCCCTTAGCACATCCGTATATAGCTGTCCAGGTTGCTGAAATTTTCTTTGATCAAGTGGTGCGTTTACATGGGATTCCAGAGACAATTACATGTGACAGAGATGTGGTCTTCATTAGTACCTTTTGGATGGAATTGTTTCGCCTAAGTAAATCTAAGTTACAATTTTCTTCTGCCTATCATCCCCAAACTGACCGGCAAACCGAGGTAGTGAATCGCACTGTGGAAATGTATCTTCGCAGTTTTGTTGGTGACTATCCTAAGCAATAGGTCGCATAGGTGCCTTGGGCGGAATATTGTTATAATATCTCCTTCCATACGGCTCTCCAAACCACTCACTTTAAAGTAGTGTATGGTCGGGATCCGCCTCGCCTAATCTCTTATACATCAGGTTCCACTCAATTTGATGCTGTGGATAATGCCCTATTGGATCGACATCAGTTTTTGCGGGATGTTCAGGACCGTCTGTTGTTGGCTCAAACTTGGATGAAACAGTAATATGACAGGGGCCATTGTGATGTAGAATTTTAGGTGGGGGATTAGGTTTGGCTTCAGTTGCATCCCCATCATCAACACTCGGTGCGATTGAACGGCTATAGTAAGCTTTCTCCTTGATTTTATAGGTCATTTTCAGTTGCCCGCTGGATTGGCCAAGTTGCTTATGAATTCGATCTACCAAGCGATAGTCGTATCCACAATGTTTTTCACATCTCTTTGCTCAAGGCTTTCAAAGGGTCTCATTTGCCACTTATTACAACATTACGACCCACAGAAGAGGGTCGGGTTGTTCTTCAACGTCAGGCAGTTCTGCGTGGTCGTTTAAATCGGGATACAAGGGAGGTTCTGGTTCATTGGGCAAGGTTCCCGGATTCTGATGTCACTTGGGAGACCGTTCAGTAGTTCCAGCAATCCTATCCATCTTTTGAGCTTGAGGACAAGCTTTTTCAGCGAGATGGGGGTAATGTTGTGGACACTTTTGTAAGACAGACCTACGAACGCAAAAAGTAGCCTTTATTTGAATACTATCGTTGTTCTTAGCTGGTGGAATAATTTTATTTGATTAGGAAGCTTATTATTTTATTTAATTTGGATTCTTAGCTATTGATTAGGAAGTTTGTTATTTTATTTAATTAAGATTCCTAGTTATCTATTAAAGAAGACTACAAAATAGGACTTCTAATTTTGTAATAAGTCTAGCCTATTTATAAGTGAAAGGAAGGGATAAAAAGGCATGACTGAATTTTTATCAAAATATTATAGCTCTCTTTAAAGAGGTCCAAAGTTTCAGCCTCCCTTTAATGAGATAAGTTATTAGTCAAGATAGGTTGCTCGAAGAGCCCCAATAAGAACAAGGGAAATTTAATTCCACCAGATTTTGATTTTCCTATTCATCGTCCGGTTATTCAATCCTTAACTCAACGTCCTAACAGAATACTAATAGAGACTAGTTATTAAGGCCAATATATGTGAAGCCCAAGATGTGGAAAGTTTATAAGTGGAAGAATAAGAATGGTAAAAAGGGGAGATGAGAGTACTAGAGTGAAAAATAAATCTGTTGAGCTGGAGTTAATTACGTAGGGAGAGAATAAGAGGGGTGAAGAATAAGGAAGAAATGGGAGTTTTTGGTAAAATTTTCTGTTATAACATAGGGATATTCTCTCTAGGAGGAGCTCAGGCTCTGGACACTCTTTTGTTAGGGTTGTTGGCTCTTTTTCTTCTTAATAATAAATTCTATTTATACCTTTATCATTTGAGAAATCCATCAATTGGTCCGACCTGCCAGATAGTTCACCAATGCCCCCAAAAATGACAAATAGGATGGATTTATTGGAGAATCGAGTTACAACATTGGAGGATTCCGTTATGTTGGGACGTGAGTTGGGGGAAGCTCTAGTGGTGGTGGTGGTTCCCATTCTGGTGGGAGTAGAGGTGGTTTTAACGAAGGCAATGCCTCCAAAATTTTGGGGGGATAACTCCGACGAAAACTGTATGGCAATGAAGAAGACATAACTGTCATCATTTAATGGTGAGGACCCCATTGGTTGGATTACAAGGGCAGAGACCTATTTTGAGGTTCAAAATACTGTCGATGACGTCAAAGTAAAGCTAGCTAAGCTCAGTATGGAAGGACCCACAATTCACTGGTTCAACTTATTGTGTGAAAACAAAGGACTATCTCTTTGTTTTCACTTGGCTCAGGCTGAAGCAAGCATTGATTGAGAGATACAACGGTCATCAGTATGATAATCCGTTTGAAGAGCTTTCCAATTTGTGTCAAACTGGGAGTGTAGAGGAGTATATCGCAGAGTTTGAACTGATCTCATCGCAGGTCGATCGCTTGCCAGAGGCACAATATCTCAAGTACTTTATGGGAAGTCTATCTTTTGAACTACGTTGGAATGTGCGTACCTTTAACTCACAGACTAGCTCATAGATGATGAAGGTTGCTTGCGATTTGGAGATAGAGATGTCAGCTGGAGATAGTGGTGTTTGGAAACCACACATTTCTAGTCATTCTTATGGGTTTCATTTGAATAGCCAAGGTAACCCGATGGTCAGAGAACAGGAGGGGTGGACCCAATCGGGTAGCACCGAATCTGTGGGCTCGAGATTAGCGAATGAAAATTGGGCTAAATCATATTTTGGGAGTTTCCTTGGGCCCAATGACAAAGGAACGACATCGTCATTCTCTATTTCTCATTCACAATTAGACAAGAAAGGGGCAGCTGGTGGTGATTGGAGTAGGGGTTGAAACACCTTAAGTACTCATAACTTATGGAGAGGAGACCTAACGGGTTGTATTTTCGTTATGGGGATAAGTTTTACCCATTACATCAGTGTCCAGAAAAACAATTACGATTGTTGATATTAGGGGATGATGAGAGTCCCAGTGAGGGAGAGGTTCTGGAAATGGAGATTGACAGGCACGAAGAAGACGATGAGGAATCTCTTAGGTGTAAGGCCATGGGTATGTGGGGAATCACCAACGAAATTATGGAGGAAGTGAAGACATTGAAGTTAGAAGGGAAATTGAAGAGAGTTCTTGTGTTGGTTTTAGTGAATAGTGGTGCTACTCATAATTTCATCTCTTCTCAAGTGGTTGCTGCTTTGGAGTTTCCAGTTACTCATACTAGAGAGCTTAGGGTCAGATTGGGAGATGGTCACAAGATTTTTGTCAATAGTAAATGTTCAAATGTGTTGCTTCACTTTGGAGAAATTGATATGACTATGGATGCTTATGTGATTGATTTGGGAGGATTGGATGTGGCGTTAGGAGTGACTTGGCTAAAAAAGTTAGGGAAGGTAGTTATGGATTGGGCAGAGCTATCTATGTCTTTCCAATACCAAGGGAGTTTAGTGTTGCTACAAGGTTTAACTAAGAGTGCAGGTCCTTTTCATAACAGAAAAGGGGACTTGACCTGTTCCTCCTCTTTTCGTGGGCTGATACAGGGAATAGAGGGTGTCGATGATAAAGGAGGGGAAGTTCTGTTAATGAGTTACTAAGCAGTGAGCAACAAAGAGCTCTCAACATTATAAAAACATTTTTGGAGGTATTCACTAAAAGGAGGGGTCTCCCTCCAATAAGGTTAACAGAGCATGGTATTAAACTGCATCAAAGGGTTGGTCCAGTAAATGTACGCCCATACCATTACCAGCATTTGCATAAAAATGAGATCGAACAGCAGGTTGGGGAATTGCTTCAATAGGGGGCTATACGGCATAATTCTAGTCCTTTCTCAAGCCTAGTAAATTTGATTAAGAAGAAGGATTCTACATAGTGCATGTATATTGATTACCGTGCCCTTAATAAGGTTACTGTTCGAATAAGTACCCAATTCCAGTGGTGGATGAATTACTTGATGAGTTGAATGGAGCACACTACTTATCTAAATTGGATTTGAAGTCCGGCTATCATCAAATTAGAATGAAGGAGAAAGATGTTCATAAAACCGCTTTCCGTGCTCATGAGGGTTATTATGAATTCCTTGTGATGCCTTTCGGATTACTAAATGCACCTGCCACTTTTCAAGTCACAATGAACCAAGTTTTTAAGCCTTATTTGTGACAATTTGTCCTAGTATTTTTTGATGACATACTCGTTTATGGTAAGGATTGAGCCACTCATTTGTTTTATTTGGCACATGTCCTACGATTATTATGGCAACATTGTTTTGTGGCCAATAAGAAGAAGTGTACGTTTGGGGGGAGCAAGTGGAATACTTGGGTCATGTGATTTCCAGAGCAGGGGTGTCAATAGATCCAGTCAAGATTAAAAATGTTGTGGAGTGGCCAATATCTTGCAATGTTAAAGGTGTTAGAGGGTTCTTGGGCTTAATTGGTTATTATCGTAAATTTATAAAAGGATATGGTAAATTGGCCAAGCAGGTGACTGAATTAACAAAGAAGGAGGGTTTTCATTAGGGACAGGAAGAACGATTTGCTTTTGATAGATTGAAAGTGGCCCTGACTTCTACACCGATACTATCTCTTCCTGACTTTACCCAACCTTTCCAATTGAATGTGATGCTTCGAGTAAAGGTGTAGGAGCAGAGTTGATGCAAGACAAAAAACCTATGGCTTATTTCAATAAGGCCTTGGCTAATCAAAACTTGTCCAAATCCGTGTATGAAAAAGAGTTGATGGCTTTGGTTTTGGCAGTGCAGCATTGGCGACATTATCTCTTGGGTCGCAATTTTGTGGTCTTTACCGATCAAAAGAGTTTGAAACATTTGTTGCAGTAGAGGGTAGCTAGTTGTGATCAACAGAATTGGATTTCGAAGCTGTTGGGATACCATTTTGAGGTAATTTATAAGCTAGGCCCTTGATAACAAAGCTACAGATGCTTTGTCTTGCATGCATGAAGTAGGGGAGTTTCACACTTTAGTGTCGTCATCAGTTTGGGATCAAAGAAGGCTATGGAAGTAGAGATTTTACAGGATGCATTTCTTCAGAAAATTATGGTAGATTTACAAGTCGATCCGCAGTCTCGAATTCAGCTTGCATAAGAATGTACTGCTTTATAAGGGCAGACTGGTTATCCCTTCTTCTTTTAGCTTTGTTCCTATACTATTAGAACAATTTCATTCCTCTCCAAGTGAAGGTCACTCTGGTTTCCTTAGGAATTATAAATGCATCGTTGGGAATGGGTATTGGGTAGGTATGAAGAAGCGAATTCAAGAGTTTGTGAGAAGTTGTGATATTTGCCAACGACAAAAGTATGTTGCAACTTCTCCACTTGGGTTATTGCAACCACTGTCGATTCCACAAGTATGGGAGGATATTTCTCTTGATTTCATTACCGGGTTGCCAAAATCTAAGGGGTATGATGCAATCTTAGATGTGGTGGATTTTGTCGAAGTATGCCCATTTTGTGCTCCTTAAGCATCCATATACTGCTAGATTTGTAGCTGTCATTTTTGCTAAAGAGATCATTCGCTTGCATGGCTTGCCACAGTCAATCATCAATGACAGAGATCCCTTATTTGTCAATAACTTTTGGCAAGAGTTGTTTAATCTCAAAGGAACAACGTTCAAAATGTCTTCTTCTTACCATCTAGAAATCAATGGCCAAACCGAGGTGGTTAATAGGCGTTTGGAGACGTCTCCACGTTGTTTTACATCCGAACAACCCAAGGAATAGCATGGTTGGTTGTCTTAGGCAGAATTGTGGTATAACATCACCTTTCATATTTCTACAGGTATCACACACTTTGAGGTTGTGTACGGAAGAAAGCCTCCCACTACTGTGAGGTTTGTGTTAGGGGAAACTAAAGTTGAAGCTGTGAGTAGAGAATTACTAGACTGTGACAAAATTTTGAGACAGCTAAAATATAACCTGTTGAAAGCTCAAGAGCAGATGAAGCATTATGCTAACAAACACAAAAAGCTGCACATGTTTGAGGTAGGAGAATGGGTCTTTTTGAAGCTGCACCTACATAGACAACAAATTGTAGTGAGAAGAATTAATCAGAAGCTAGCACCTCGTTATTATGACTTGTAACATCCCACCCTCAAGTGGAAGGGGTAAAATGGTAAATTGGCATAGGATGGGTTAGATTGGGATTTCATAGGA
>JAOSBM010000006.1:23685887-23697511 GCA_027568955.1 Erythroxylum tenue
ATCAGTGTGATGTTTGGTTTTGTTTGTTCTGTCTTGGGTGGCATCCATGTATCCTCCCAGGGGGTATTTGGGTGTTATATTTTCATTGGACCACACACATCTGTGTGAATAAGTTGGAGTTTTTTCGTTGCTCTCCAAGCCTTGTTATGCAGAAATGATAATCTAAATTGTTTTCCTAATTGACAAACTTCACAGACTCCATCTCCTTTAGCAATAGGAAAATCTTGCACAAGTTTATTCTTATTCATATAATTAAGTGCAACAAAATAAGTGTCCCAACCTCTTGAGCTTGCAAAGCGTTAACAAGCTCAGTCAAAGAAATTTGTGTAAACTCTCTGGAGTCTTCAAGAGAGGAGAACTTTACTTAAAATTTTTTTAGACAAGCTCACCAACACTTTCTCCACAACCCTACTATCTGGAAACTCCTCACCCATCAGCCTAATCTTATTCATAATGGACAAAAATCTATCAAAATATTCTTTTATTGTTTCAGTCTCCTTCATGCTCAAAACCTCATACTCCTTTCTAAGATTCATAATTTGCATCTGTTTGGTTCTATCATTAACTTGAAATGCCTCTTTGAGTGCATCCCAAGCTTGCTTTAGTGTCACACAAGCCATTATTCTTGTGAAAACTGAATTTGTAACTACTGAATAAATACAGGTCTTTACCTTGTAATTCTTGGTTCTTTACTCACTTTGATTTTTGAGTTGATTTAAGGTTGGATTAACTGGCAATGGACGTGGATTTCTATCAGTTTCCACCACTTCCTACATATCAAAGGCTTGCAAGTAAGATTTAATTTTGATTCCTAGATTTGGTAGTTTTCTTTTGAAAAAATAGGAGGGGAAGACAAGGAAAAACTATTGGAGGCCATATTTGAATGTGAGTTAAGGGTTCTAGCAAAAATTAATTACGAAACTTGGTAGGTTTTCTTAAAAACTCTCTAATTCTCACTCATAGGTTCTCTAAGATCAATGAGGGCTCTGATACCAATTTTTAGTTTTAGAAAAGAAAATTTTGAAAAAGAAAGAAGTGAGACTAAATTAGTCTAATTTCTCATTTACTGGAATTGAAATTTATACAAGTATTTTAACAGATAATAGTTTTTTTTTCCTAAAAATCATAAGCAAATTTGATCAAAACAGAAGATCAAATCTTAAAAAAATTAAAAAACATAACAGACTAGATACTTGACATCTTATCAAATATAATATGTAGTAAAAGATGCAATCTTTCAACATGAATTGAAGAAAATAATGTCAATTTCTGTTGCTATTCCTTGCAACATTTGCCAAAAGGGAAAGGATATACTTTCAATAAGATGAGTGAGGCCTTTAGTGTCACTATTATTGTCTCTCTAATAATTGTATCTTATGTTATTTGATGAACCTTTATGTGCTCTGATTGTTAAATTTAAAAGACTATTCAAGGCCTTTACATCCAAATGTATCTTGTTTTATAACTTGGAAGCATTGTGATTTTACAATTTCATAAGGATCATTAGATGCAACTTTTTTTCCTTTTCCTTTTCTTTGTTTTTAAGATCACTAAGGACAAGGAATGAGGGTCATAAAGAGGAGTTTTCACCACTTAATTGGTCCTTATCCTCCAATATATGTGCCTGATATGCCTCTATGGCATTTATTACAACACTTAAAAGAAAGGTGGTCCAAAAATCATGTAGTTATAACTACATTTCCAATCTAAGCTCCCAAGTGAATGAAAAGGCCAGTCAAGTTATGATTCCTTATGGATATAGTAAGAACAAAATAGAGGATGAAGCATAATGACCAATTCTGGAATCAAAAGTTGGTTTTACATTAATGCCAATATCTAGTGATGCATTTGATGAAGGAAATCATGCTCCACTTTTAATTATTTTGATGTTACAATCAAAGCGTAAAGTTCTATCAAATTTTAAAGTCTGGCAGAAGGGAAGATTTTAATCTTCTTTCACATTTCATAATGTTGGTTTATGATCTACAACTAATCGGTTGATTGTAGTTTAATGAAAAACTAATTTGAAGGCATTCTTTATCTTGTGCATATTTAGATGTACATGATAAAGTCCATAAGATAATTATACATTGCAAATGAAATTATAATTAGATTATGATTATAAGATTCATATTGCATTTATGCATTATCCCTAAATCATCGTAGTTATTATTTTATTAATGCTATACATTAATAGAATGTAAAAAGATTAGTATACGTTATATTTTTCCTTATAAAGGAAGTAGTAGATCTCATAGGCTAAAGTATGGAGATACTTAAACAAACGTGTGCGTGTTTGTTAGAGAACAAGTTTACTAAACTAACCCAATATGAGGAATTTATTTAGAACATTACTTGTACGTCTATAAAAGTTCTCATTGTGATAATTGTATAAGTGATCATTTGACTTGAAGTCTCCAAATTGTATAGGAATTTTTATATTTTGATACTACTTATGACCTATTCTATTAATAGGTCATTTAGTCAGTAGGCATTGGACATAGGATAAACTATATGGAGGTGGTTGTGTGATCAAGATATGATTTATCACCCTAAATTAGTTAGGGAGAATGTTATGTTGTTTCGATTAGTATTAATTTGAGAAATTCTTAGTCAAGGTGAAATGACGCTTTGTAAATAGTTTACAAACGTCATTAATTGAATCAATAGCTAATAGCACATAATTAATATGATTAGACTCAAAATAGAGGAGACATTAATTCTGTACTCGATGTCTAATCGAAATATTTTATGATGAAATGATTGAATTATAAGAAAAAATCATGTACACAAAAGTTAGTCAAAACCATTTGGACATTCTTAGATATTTGGGTAGTCATAATGCATTACTAGACGTTAATCTTGATCTATGATTATAAATTGTTTAATTAGAGAATTAAAGATAAATTAAAAAGAGTTTTGATTTATCTAATTTTAATTATGAATTAAAATTAAAATTTATAATTATTGTCAACATATTTGAGAACCTAATGGATCACACATAAAGAATGAGTTGTAGAGAGCAAAGTTAGTTTAATCAAGTTGGATTTGCTTGTAAAGTTTAAGAAATTTATAATTAAATATGAGATATTAAATAAATAAGGATAAATATGAGATATTAGATCTTATTTGAGCATAATTGATATTTTTAATTCTAATTAAAGTTTAATCGAAATTATAATTTAATTTCAATTAAATTACTAAAACGTCCAAAACTTATTAAAAATAGACTTAAGTTCTAATGGAGCTAGCATTTCTTACTTGACCCTCTCTGTAAGAGATAGAATTCTTTCAACTTATTCTGTAGATACTATTAGAAGTCGGATACTTGTCTCGCTACAATAGTTGAGATGGATTGTTTTTATAAAGGGTTCGTAGGATACGACAAGAAAAGGATCAAATTTTAGAATCAGATACAAATCACGATTCATGCTTTGTTATGGTTCATGTGTTAACCATAATAAAAAATTAAAGATAATATTGAATTTTGGGAAATAAAAATACAAAAAATTTTATAATTCTTTCGCTGCAATCAGGATTGGATTCTATGCTGATTTCCCCACACATAAATCATAGAATAAGCATGTATTTTTTATACGAGCAGGACTGTGATTGAAGGTTTGGTAGAGTTTTTGTATTTTCCGAAGTAAAAGTAGGGAAAAAAAAAGGTTCTCCTTAAGGGAAATACAGGTAAACAGCGTAATAATTATATGTACAATCAAATTAACAAATCTCAACACCTACAATCTAAATTTTAGTTAATTGGTCAGGTCACATTAAAACCAGAAATAATATACTTCCAGTTAACATGACCGTGTTACGATGCCGCAAGAAAAAGGAAAAAAGAAAAGGATAAATTAGCAAGTACCATCCACAGGTAATGATGACCAGGGGATGCCTAAGAACTCCATGGCTGACTTTGCCATCACAGTCGTAAATTCGGTGAAGCTAATGACCCCATCACCGTCGGTATCTGCTTCCTTGATCATCTCCGTGAGCTCTCTGTACGTCAATGGCTGCCCCATTTTGGCCATGCAGCCTGCGAGCTCAGCGGCGCTAATGTATCCATTACCATCTCTGTCGAACAAATGAAAGATTTCTAGAAGTTGCTCTTGGTTTACAAATATCTCTTCATTTACGTCGGGCAATATGGCATTGACCAGTTCGTCGAATTCCACAGCGCCATTGCCGTTTGAATCCATGTTGGCTAATAGGACGTGGATTTGGTCACCTGAAGGTTTCAGTCCTAGGGAACGTAATAATGCCGCTAGCTCTAACACGGTCAGGCTGCCATCGGAATCCATGTCGAACCGGGCAAATATGTCCTTTAATTGGTTGAGTTGGTCCACGTTGAACCCTGTGTCTGCTGCCATTTGTTTTACGAAAATTTCAATGTCCGTCCCAAGCAAGCCAACACAGATATCATTGGTGCCCAGAAGCTGATATCGATATGTACATTATTTCAAACATGTAATTTGTTGCGAATTTATGTATGAAACCGTGGCCAATGCATGGTGACGGAGCTTTGTGGCGATGGAGGTGGTGGTGGTAAGAAAAGATGAGGAGAGGAGATTGATGTTACGGAGGAGGGATGGTGTCGTTGTTGTGGTTAGTTTTTGGTTTAAGGTTAAATTTGGATGTTAAATAATCTACAAGAGATTAACCTTAAAAACGGAAAAACGGGTCGGTGCTTCTTGCAAGTTGCAACCTCTTTACTATTCCGTTACTGTTTCATATCCGGTTAATGAAGTTACGAAGACGAAACGAGATTTTCTGTCTAATTTTATAGTGTCTTATTGTGTTCAGTGAATCTCAGCTATTAATTTATGCGGATCCTGCGTAAGTCTCACATAAATTAACGTAAGGTCCGTATAAATGAATGACTGAGATTTATTTGATACAATAAGACACCATAAAACTGAACAGAGGATCTAAACTCTACAAAGACCACTACGGATGTAAGATTGCAAATTAATTGGAACTTAAAATTATAATTCAGACTGTTAATTTTGTTTTATATTTTGTCATATGAGAGATTGCAAATTAACTTTATGTAGCATATGAGAACCTTCGATTGGCATTTAAAACTATAATTCAGACTGTCGATTTAATTTTTTATTTTGTCATATAATATTAATTAGAGCTTCACTATTAGCATATAAAAATTTAATTTTAATGTCGCTAATTTAAAAAAACTAAATATGATTATTTTAATATAAATTTAATTCTCAAAAGAGAAAGTTAATTTCATTAAATCACTATATATTTGTTAAAATTCTAATTACATGAGAAGCTTGAGGTTTCAATTTATATTCTAATTTTAAATCTACATTTTAAATGAGTCCTTATCTTATGATCGATAATAATTTCCACATTAGTGCAAAAGAGTAGATATCATCTAAATTCGTATTTAAAAAAATAAAATGAAAGATGAAAAAATTATATTATTACAAATTATTTAAAATAAATTTTTTTAGGAGCTTCTTAACATACACAAGATTTTGTTTAAATCTTTTAATATTTAATATGACATTTCATTTATACGTTACATGCCAATAATTACACTATATCAAGATGATTAATTGTAGAACTAATGAACCGGTTATATTTGTAAAATGTTAAAAAATTAAATATTAGAAGTTGAATTTGTCTTACGAGATGTATATTCCTTGTCATATGATATGCCACTGAACCAATACTTGCCTCCATCTTCCTCTATGCCTATAATTCAATTAAAATTTCAAATTTTATTAAAATATAATCTAAAAATAACTAAGGGTTCTTTAATATATACCATTTTCTTGAATTTCCTCTTCTTCTTCTCATCCTTACCTATTATCTCCTCTTGTCTGTTGAAAATCTCTTCCTTTTCTTTCTTTGTCATTGAGATCTAGTCGTTACTTGAAACATCTTCTTCTTAAGGCCTATGATTGGTGTCTCTTCAGCCTCAAGTCCACTTGTTCACAAATTTCTCTACCATTAGAGCTTCCATACACTTCAAGAAATCGTCATCCTTGTCTTTCTTCCTCATTAGTGTCTCTTTATACCTTAAGACATCTTCTATTTTTTGGATTCCATCGTTGGCATCTCTTCATACCTTAGGACCAGTTGTTCACTATTAATCTCCTTCATCAACACTTCCTTGTGCTCCAAACTTGTTCTCTTCCTTAACATAAAACTAAAATATGAACAACTATTTATGTATAAACCAAAAATTAAACATATAAACTAGCTGATCAAGTTACTTACTCATTACTTCCGCATCTATCATCACTCACAAAGCCTTTTGCACTTTATCTGCTACTTCACAACCACCATGATGCTTCATCAGGTATCTCGTTATAATTAAGCCTCCACATCTAATATAGTTAAGCATATTAATTTAATAAACTATTCACAAACAATTTATTAAAATTTTACTATAAATTTTCAATAACATTACCTTTAGCTTCTTGCACTCCTATTTGGAGACCTTGTTAGCACCTAATGCCTTACCGATGTTGACATCACACTAAGCTATAATCCTTATCATATTCTCCTACTTAAAGGGTTGGTTTATATGTATCTTGTCATGATAAAATATATTTCAATAAATTATAAATTAAATTATCTTTAATTTATTGCATATTTTATACAGGTCTTTTTCAAAAAAATAAATTATGCAGGTCTACTTATCAGTTCATAAGATTCACTTTTGTATGAAACATGACTCACCATCAATATACTGCATATCTAGCCATGCAAGGTGTAATACCTTTGGCCTTTACAACTTAGTGGAACTTACAAGCATCATAATGAAATGCTCCTAGCTAAGTTGCTCATAGTCATCAACATCAACATCAACTACATTATCTATTATATGATGATACCATAATTGTTATTTAGTCACAAAATTATACAATACATATTGAATAAATTTTTGATGAAAACATTTATTCATTCACACGCCCTCTTACTTTATCTAGTATACACTTGATCATGATTTATTGATCATTGAATTTATACTCGTCTAGAAACCTTTTCACTTTAGCCTTATCAACGTTTGTGTGTGCTCATTTAGTTTCATCAAGAACCTTGATAATATATGCAACAGTATCACCATTGATGTCATTTACTTAATCCTCCTTTACTCTCGATGATGTCTCGTTTGGATTAATCTAAGCACACAGCTAGCATCACACGTCCCTCTTAACCCTAAACTTCTCTATCTCTTAGATTTTATCATATCCAATATAAGTGATCCAATTTATTCACTCTAAAGTAAGACTTTGCATCAATTCAAGATATTGTTCAAATAATAATGCATTTGATAACTTTGTAAATACTCATACAAAGTACTCAAAACCAAATAACACTGATACTTAATCACCAAAATATATTAATTTAATTTAATTCAATGAAAGTATCATTTCTTATATTTTATGTCCCCACTTTGTTAACTTGTCTTGGAGGCAATAAATTCATTCCTAAACTACATTTTAAATTGTTAAATGAAATTAACTTTACATCATCATTATATTAGTTTTAATAAAATACTTAAAAATTACCTTCCTTTTCACCTTTACGGCCTTCTTCTTTCCATCTAGTGGAGAAGATATGGTGCTCTAATTATAGCTTTATCCTTTCCTTATTGATCACTATGATAATAAAAACGTAGATGTCAACACCACCAGGCCGAATATCATAACTAGACATAGCATCCAAAAAAACTAAAGCATATCTACTAATAAATTATCATAGGTCATTTTATAAGCTATAGATTCTTACCTAATACCATTAAAATCATAAAACAATATCACTACATTGTCCCCTGCTCCATCTCCTACCAACTTAGTCATTTGGAGTAGACTTAACACTCCAAGATATGTCTAAATGTATGTCTAAATATATTTATTAGAGATACGAAATATAAACATATAAACTCCATAAAGACAAAGAGGAAAAAGGGAGCAACGTTATCTATTTACCATGTATACTTATCAATTATTTGGTGGGTATGTCAACACAATGTGTACCTTATTGTATAGGTGTTTAGAATATAGTAGATTGGAAGAATTAAAAGAGATTTGGGTTGTTTACTTTTGGGTTCTATTCATCACTAAAATATGAAAGAAGAAGATGGTTCATTTTTCTAGGTATGAGGAGTTCAGTGAAGCTTCTTAATGAAGTTTTATATAATGAAAATTACTTTATTATCCATCTTAATATAAATTAAAATACTAGATATGGTTTTTTACATGGTCTATACAATATGTCCTTCAAATTGTCCCTTCAAAATTTTTAACAGGAATACAGTTGACCATACATGTGTATATGTAATCGTTTCCAACAAAATCTTTAATGAACACAGATTAGCACACGGGCATGTTTTAATTTGTGTCTTTCACATAGTCCCATTAAAAATTCTAACATAAAAATATATAACCATGAGGGTGTTTACTTAACCGTGTCCAAAAACAATTATTGTATATGATTTGCTACATAGGTGTGTATTAATTTGTGTTCTTAACATATCCCTTCAAACCTTATAACATAAAATAGTTGACCATCCAAGCATATACTTAACCATGTCTAACAAAACCTTTTAATGGACACGATTTGCTATATGGGCATACGCTAATGCATTTCCTTTATAATGCCCTTCCAAAAATTATAATAAGAATAGGATTGACCATATGGGCATGTATTTAACTATATCTAACAAAACTTTTAATGGATATGGCTTGATGTACAACTTTATGCCAATCCATGTCCTTTATATTATTCTTTTAGAATTTCTAACATGAGCACAGTTGACCATACAGGCGTGTAGTTAATTATGTTGAATAAAACCCTAAAAGGACATTTTTCTGGTACCATATAACAATTTTATATCCTTCACAATGTGTCTTTAGATAAGTGAATATACTACTTATCTGTAATGAATGACTATTTTTTTATAAATACGTGTGGTATACGATTTATATATTCTTGGTACAGTGTGCATTGATGTTATGCATTATTTCTATTTAGTTATGATATTCTCATATTTAAGTGAAGGTATTACTTATTTATAAAGCGTGATAGTAATTTTAGTATATAGTGGTTGTAACCAATATACTGAGTCCTAGTATGTCATTCCTTATACTTAGCCATGGTATTCCTACTGTAAAGTATATGTGTTACTTATATTAATTAAGTGATGACATTTTTTGTAAATATGTGTGATTTATATTATGGAATGATATTGTTTTTATTGTCATGCTATTCCTCTTTTAAAGTATAATTATTACTTATTTTTAATGACTAGTGATATGTTTTGTTCACAGGATTGGTATTACATGTATTTAATCTTAGTATGATTTATACTGATTCATAATATTCTTTTTACTCAATTATGTTATTACCATAAAAAAGTAAAAAGGTTAGTTATGATATGTACTCAGTCATATAACATAGTATGTAATGGCCATGATATAACTAATGCTAATTTTTAGTAGAAAATTCATTAATATGTAAGAATTGAAGTGATGATATTTTTCTACATTACCTTTGTACAAATTTTATTGCAAGGTGGCGGTATTTTTTTCTAAAGGCATGTGGTTTTTCTAATATGAAGACTTGGAATTTAACCATTAAACTTAAAGTCTTATAATTTGTTAGTTATAATATTTAACTAATAAAATTGTAGATAATATAATCCTTATATTATACCAAAAACACCACTAAATTAATCAAAGATGTCTATTATGATAAAGACACCTAGATTTATGTGAACTGCAATACATATGGGACATGTCAACAACATGTTATTATAGTTATTCCAAATGTAATTCTTACCTAGAGAAAATCTAACATAGTATGTTATTATTGTTAATAACTTAATACAAGAGTTATATTTTAAAGGATGTTTTGCTTTTGCAGATGTTAAAGTGAAGTACTTGACTTTAGTCTTTATATTGCCATAACCAAAAAGTAAACTATTAAGTAGCTTTGGGATTTAGAAGTTCCTAATCCAAAAACATATAATTGGTTGGTGATAATGTTTATAAGAGAAATTCAAAGAAGAGAACTTAATAGGACTTTATATCCTATTGGCTTCTTGATCAAAATAATTAGCGAAATTGTATATCGAGCTTTAAGGGCTTTATCACATGAATTAGTTTACTATATTCCATATAGGATTCATTACATTTAGGTGATGTTTATGTTAAGTAATCATTTTTCATTAAAATGAATTGTGTTAAACTACATATATTATGTTCATTTAAGTATTTCGAGCTTGATTTTTACAAATTTTCATCATCTATTTTACATGAATTTTACATAAAAATTCCATTTAAGTATGATAATTAGTATTCAATTTTCATATAAATGATGATCGAGAACATATGTGGTCTTTCAATTTTGTAGGCAATTGAAATATGATTATTCAATTTATGTATATATAGCAAAGCATTGATGTGCATATATACTATTGCCTTCTTCCTGTAGAAACCATGTTCCAATTATGATTACTACCTCAAAGAATATTATTATTAAAGTCAATAAGGGTAAGAAATTAAATGGCGATAATTATAAAATCTGAAGTATGAAAATCTGATATGTACTAGAGGAGTAAAAGGCTCTAGAACTATTAAACATAACTATAGACATTCCTAAGGAAGGCAATATGGCCCAACACAAAAGGGATCATGATGTTTATAAACTATAAACAAAGAAGAACTCATTGGCATGTATTATGATGTTAAGAAGCATAAATAATGATATAATGCTTAAGTTTTGAAAATATGAAACTATTATGGATGTGTGGTCTACATTAGTTGCATATTTTAGAGGCACATTAGTGACTAAAGCAAGGTTAGTCACTATCAAGTTTCACATATAAGAAGCACTCACATCTCTTAATACAAAAGCATTTAAGGAACATGTCAAACATAATAAGTGAGTTATGAGAAGTTCGTAATGAGTTATCATATGAGTAATAACTACAAGTTATGATCCGTTCACTACCTCATATAGGATGAAAGATGCTACAAGGCATATCATACTAGAAGAACATCTAGAAGCCTCTAAGTTGTCCTTTGAAGTATATGAAGTTGGTTTTAACTCACATAGAGTTGTGAATAGGAAGTGTAAGCATTATGGTGTGCCTAAATAGAAAATCGGTAGGAAAAATACCCACTATACTCAGGACTTAAAGAAATCCAAGTAAAACCAACATGAAAAAGGAAAACATACTTTTTAAACAAAACATAAAAAGTCAAGTTCTTTAATTGTGACAATAAAGGTTAATTTGCTCGTAATTATAATGAGTCAAAAAGGTTCAATCTTATTGTATAAAAATTTATTATGTGAATGTCTCTTATTATAGTTTTCCAACTAAATCACATCCTTTGTGGACTGCAAAAATCAAGAAAAATCAACCATGTAGCGAATGATAGATATGCCTTCATAGAATTTTAGAAAATTTCATATAAAATATGATGGATTTATGTAAGACTTAAGAATTGCAATATAAGGGATTGGTACATGCAAATTAGATATACGTGGTGGTTGATCCCTATTTGTAGCGCCCCCTTACCGTAGAGCACGCACCGATACGCCCGGAGGTCATTTCGGTACATAACCTACGATAAAGGCGC
>JAOSBM010000006.1:23734131-23744822 GCA_027568955.1 Erythroxylum tenue
AAGACGTCGGAGATTGTCAAACTTTCTACTACGTCTAGGGACGTCGCAGATGGTCATGCTTTCTACGACGTCTATAGGACGTCGCAGATTGGCATGCTTTCTACGACGTCTAGCAGACGACGCAGAATGCTATGTTGTTTCCAAGACGTTTAATTAAAACGTCGCTCATTCGCTTACACTTTTCCGACGTTTCAGTAAACGTAAAAAAATCACCTAGGCTTCCTCGACGTTTTTTACAAAACGTCGATAATAACGTTTCCTTACTCCCCTTCAACGACGTTTGGTGCGACGTTTTCAGAAATGTCAAAAAAATTATTCAACGACGTTTTTCTAGGATTTGTGACGTTTTTAAAACGTCGCAAATTGGGTTTTTTTTCTTGTAGTGGATGCTAGTGTTGCTTTAAAGAAAAATCTTCGTGATAGTGTAAACCAAGTTGAGTATGCTAAAATTCTTGGTAGTGTGATGTTCTTAATGAACTATTCTCATCCTGATATTGCATACTACGTGAGTAGACTTAGTAGGTATACTCATAATCCTAGTCAAGAGCATTGGAATGCATTGATTCGTTTTTTGAGGTATTTGAAAGGTACTATGCATTATGAATTATCTTTTGGTGGTCACCGTCCAATAACTCCTGTATTGGAGGGGTATTCCAACGCTAACTGGCTTATAGAGAGTGATGATATATACTCTACCAGTGGTTATGTTTTTATCTTGGTAGGAGATGCATTGTCTTTGAAATCATCCAAGTAAACATGTATTGCGAGATCAACAATGGAGGCTGAGTTTATGACTTTAGAGTTGGTAGGACGGGAAGCTGAGTGGTTAAGGAATCTCTTAATAGATATCCCACTTTGGAAAAAACCAATTCCTTTTGTTTTCCTTCATTTGATTCGCAGGCTTCCATTCATGTTGCCAAGAATAAGGCATATAATGGCAACAATAGACATATCAAATTGAGACATAAAATTTCTTGTACTTTAATTAGATATGGTGTAATTTTTCTAGATTGTGTCAAGTCAGAGAGAAACTTAGCGGATTCATTTACAAAAGCTTTGAGTAGAAAACTAGTTTCAGAGCATGCTAAAGGGATGGGGTTGAGCCCAATTGTGTAGTAACCTCATGATGGACACTTGACTTGGGAAACCAACTTCAATGGGTCAAACGAAGTTATATGGTGACTACGTACTTGTACTTTATTTTTAGAATAATACTGAGATATATTCAGTTATTGAATTGCATCCCTAGCATGACTTTACTGCGTTTGATGAGGTTGGATTGTATAATCCTTAATAAGATCCATAGCCCAAGTTTGGGTGGTGTGAGCAATACACACTTGATGGACTCATCTACGCGATTGTGGGGGGGCTAGCCACCCTCCTATGAGAGTATTTGGGCTATCTTTCTAGAGTGGTCATAAGACTAGGGTATTTTGAGGCTATTAATTCTCTAGCAGGTTCTGTCTGTAATTTTCTTTGACAACATGCTCAAGACTTAGTTCATCTGGTTGTTCACCTATTTTTCTCCTAAATTGTTACAGTTTATTTCTCAAGTTTTGGACCAAGTGGGGGATGTTGGTGTTAGTGGTCTATAACTTGCGCCCTAAGGTTGTTAACCTCATTATTATTCTTTAACATTTATAATGTTTAGCCATTATTATGTGCCAACGTTCATTTCTCTTATTGCCAACATATAAATTGTTTTTGTTATATATAGGAGTCATGCATCTGCTCAAAAATGAGACACCACCATTGAACACTGCTCATTTTCTCGATTTTTCTTCTCAGGCATCTTTATTTGATCCATCCAACTCAAGCATTTTTCTTTACATACAAACACTTTATACACGTATTTTGTCTTACGCACAAATTCTATATTTATTTTCCTTCCTTTAATTTCGGAGATAGTTCCTACTCCACCCTTTAGAGTGCACCGAAGCTGGTGGAAAAGGTGTTAACCCTAGGGTCAGATCCCATTGTCCTACTGCATCGTAGGGGGAGAATTTCTAACTTAGGGCAGTAATTTTTCACTCCGCCTTGCATTTCAAATAAGTCGTTCCATTTTAATTATTATTGCTACTTTCACTAACAAAAGTATCCTTTGAGGTGGTTTCTAGTGTGTTAGAATTGCATGCAATGGTTCACACTCAACTTACCTCGTAATGTTATAAACAAAGGCGCTTACTGTGCTTATAGTGATTGTGTTAGTGATATTTTAGTGTAACTAAATCTGTGCTTATAGTGATTGTGTTAGTGATATTTTAGTGTAACTACATCTGTATATGGCCCTTGAAAAATGCTCAGGGGTTTTTTAGTTCATTAGTTTCTCTAACATTGTTGCTTGTCTTTGCAATTCATGCTTTAACAAACTAGAATTTGTGCAAACATGT
This sequence comes from Erythroxylum tenue, assembly GCA_027568955.1. Lineage (NCBI taxonomy): Eukaryota > Viridiplantae > Streptophyta > Magnoliopsida > Malpighiales > Erythroxylaceae > Erythroxylum > Erythroxylum tenue. The sequence goes on from JAOSBM010000006.1 coordinate 23,736,522, forward strand.
TTTTACCTCAGACAGGTAGGAATTGAACGATGATAGAATATTTGTGCTTACGCATACCACTTGTTGGTTTTAGAAAGTCCACTTATATGGGAGATTTTCATTATGAATTTAGTGAAGGAACATACTCGTAAGTTTTGATACCACACTTTAACCCAAAATTTTAATTTATTAAGTTTATGGGTCTTTCTCTTTCCACTTATATGTTCCTCATTATTTATTCTAATATGAGATTCCTACTTGACATCCTTAACCAATTTCTGGGCTAACACGAGGAAGCCCCGAGTTAAACCCTTTGGTATAAAAGCGTCTCTTTCTTTCAATATAATCTCCTGTTAACAGACATTTTTACTTGCACCAACTTGATAACTTTTTGCTAGTGAAAGAATATGTTTTGAGTAGAAATGTTCACGTCAGTTCTTGGGGACGATAAGAACATCTGAACTCCGCATCAAAGTGGAGGATCTAAGAACAAGGAGGACAGAAGAAACACGAAGCACTAGAACGAAGGGCCTTTGCGATTTACTCAGAACACAGATTGATCATCTTTCAATTTAGCAGGTCGGCTTTCCTAGGTTATTTTTAGCCAAAACGATTATATCCTAACAGAGTCACTTAGATTGTATTTGAGATCGACCAAAAAGCTGCCTGCGCGCTTCACACAAGTCTGTCCTCTATTAGCTACCTCTTAGCAACGAGATGTCTGATTTTGGCTATGGTTCTGCCTTTCCTTTATTTAGGTTCGAATTGAGACCCTCCCTCCCTTCCTTGAGAAGGGCAAGGGCAATGTTTACAATTATTTCATACCGTTGTTTCAAGATCAAGTCAATCAAAACCAAAGTAAACATATCATTTTATTAAAAACGAATGACTCATCATTTCCAGTAAAGTCTTAATAGATATATATGAAGTAGGCAATATGCATCAAGAATTTTGCTCTCCAAATAAACGGAAATGGACTGCCTCACCCAACACATCCCTATGACACGTTTACCAGCTGCTATGATTTGTGTAGAATGCAAAACCTGATATTAGTCCATGCCGCGACAAGACACAAGAAGATGATGACACCGGTTGATGGGACAGAATCAGTTAAACCAGTTGTCCCTCTACAATTGCCCTGCTTTTAGATCGTTTAACTTTGAAATGGAATCTGTATTACCATTTTTGAGGTTGATGGACAAGATAAGATATAATAATTTCAGTTAAAGTAAACCGTTAGTTTTATTTTAGTTTAGATAAGAATGCACTGTGATGATGAATTCATTTAAAACCTAAAAACTAGAGATTTTATATTATAGAAACAATCAGATTATGAATCAACGCAAATTACAAATAAAATATTTAAGTTATGAACAAAAGAATGAAGCAAGCAAAAGCGAAAGAATATGTAGAACACACTTCATGTCAGATCAAATAAGGCCCAATTGCTTCCTTCTGCTAATGCTCCTCATAGCACAGCAACCGGTGGAGAAGACAAAGATGACAAGGACGAGTAGACAGGCGTAAAGGATAGCAGCGTTTCGCGTTTGTTTCTGAATATTAAAAAGAACTCCACCCATGCAAGAAATGCAATCAAAGCAAAGTTTATCCGATTTATTGCTCCACAAAGCACAGTCTGGGTCCTTTGATTTCACGCCTGACTTGGTCATGTTCCTGTTTGGTCCATGCGTGTGCTTCAACACGCAGTCCGCTGGCGGCATGCAGCAGCCTACCTGGAAAGATCAACTCTTTCAGTAACTCATTAGTTTATGATTGATAAAATCTAGATCAAAATTTTTTTAGAAAGGAAAAAAAAATACCTCTATAGGAACAAAGTTCTGTTGCAAGAAACTCTTTGGATTAGTATTATTAGCAAGAGCCTGGCAAAGGTGAGAATCTACCAAACAACTCTTAAAGATTACCCATTTCCCTACTACAAACTTCTGCATCCTACTGTTGAGACCGCCGCCCTCGGCGTTTTGACCGCCCTTACTAGATGCATTCTTAGCAATGAGTACAACTATAAAGGTGCATATAGTGGCGAGTACAACAATGGTCAGAAACAGTAAAAATAAATAAAGCCCTAGTAACACATTGTTCTTGCAACAAGAACCAGCAAGCCCTAGCACGCCGATCACCGTAACCACGACACCCATGATGATTAGACTGTTTTGAACGAATTTTTGACAAGGAGTGGAGCCATGGACGTGGAAATATATGCCCCCGCCGAGAAAAGTAAGGCCGATGAGAAGGATTAAGCAATTCTTGAGTGTAAAAATGCCGTTTGCACAACCCATCACGACGGTGTCATGGAGTGCTGTTTAATAATAACGTTTATATAATAAAAGGTAAGAGGAGTATACTCTCCACTTTAAGCGTGCATTGTTAGGATTCGGTATATCTATCTAGATTGGGTAAAGGTAAAAACATATTTTTTCGGGGAAAAAATGTGGATATATTTTTGACTTTTTAATTTAAAATGTTGATAAAAACAAAAAGATTAGATGTGATGACGTGAAACCGTTATAAGTTTTTGGATTATTTTGTTTAAATATTATAATTTTTTGGCTACAAAAATAAGAACCCGCCTCAACTCAAAATAAGATTATGAAAATGTTACATGCTCCAAGGAAGAATTGTTATCCACTCTCCTATTAATCCTCGTTTGTCCTTGCGTTTCATAGTTCACACATTTTTACACAACCCCTTATGTGTTAACTGCTTTCTCTATAAACAATTAGCTAATGTTCAGCTGGACCTTTTGTTTGATGCTGGGACTTTTCCTGTAACCGTACGTTAGAGTGATGGTCGCACTGTAGTACATGACGTGCTGTGTTTACCATGGGATGTGTTTGCAGGAGTAAATACTAATTAACCCACGGTTTCACTTAACATCTGCAGCTAATATATGGTCACTCACATTTGTCTTCTTTAATGGATTTAGGACGTTCAGCTTACAGTGGCCATTCATCTGTTTCAGTGTCCCAAACCTTACTAGACTGCATTGATTATGAAATTCAGAGGTACTAATTCCTTATGTAATAGTGCTTGGTTCGGTAATCAGTACAAAACGTGCAATAGTTCCCATGTAAAGAACATGTAAAGCAAAGGTAAATGGAGAAGGTCAACTGAAAGGCTTTGTCTTTACTTGTGTGTGTGTGTGAACATAGTAGATGTGAAGATAATGTATAGAAGATATCCTATGTTATCCTGTCCACCTTTAAATAGTGGCAACCAACAAGATTACCTGATGTTATATGGATGTTTTTCAAGAATTATGAGATGCCAAATTACAGTATAAATGAATTTATGGAAGCTGGTGGTTGCTTCTTTAGGCAGGAGTAGTTGTGATGGTTGGGTATGAAGCTTTTGTTAGTATGTAGTGGGAGTCTTATTACATACTCCGAATCTACATGAAAGGATAAAAAATGAAAGTAATGTGGAATACCTGGATTCGGTTCTATCTCTGATTCTAATGCCGATTCCGAGCTCTAAACGTCTCCAAATCTCCCGGGGCCTTTAGTGGAAAGTGATCACCGACTTACGGGCAAGGCCTTTCTACAGTTTCCTCAAGTTCCGAGCTTCCCTAACTGGTCAGGATCCTTATGCTCATGAACGTTATCTTGAGTAACTACAGGAGACCTTACCTTTATATAGTTTCCATATCGAGTTTCCCCATTACAAGGCCGATATGGACCCGGTCTACACTAATCGGGACCCATTTTCTACCTGAACTTGGACTCATTAATCTAGATCATTTATTAGGTCACTTTAGTATCTTTATCTGGATCAAATGACGTAACTTAACCGGTAATTTATTTAAAAACCAAAATTGCAATTAATGTTAGTCCAAATTTATGAGACATTGACAAAATTGCCCCTGAGGACAAAAATGTCTAACAATCTCCCCTTTTGACTATCATTAATTGCAGTAGACTTTAGTTTAAAAACAACTTTAAAATTCGATTAAGCCACGCTACTGTATAGTCGACTAAGTTTTGAAAGAAAAACATTTGATCCAAAGATAACGAAAGTCCATCATTCTGTCCCGCAAGGTTTTCGGCACCGAAAAGCATCAAATACATGTGTCCTATGTGACACAGATCTAATACAATCACGAATACCTAATACCCCACTAACATGAATGGAAAAATAAAATGTGACAAACTACGATGATACCTTTATGATCTAAATTGTATCATCTTTGTTTGTAGGTCTCAATTTCTCCAGCTTTATGCTAAACCGCATGTGCTAAACTGCATTAGAGAAATCATGTTTTCTCTTACCGAATGCTAAACAGCATTAGAGAAAATCTTTATGTTCTCCAACTGAATGCTAAACTGCATTAAAGAACCTTTATGTTCTCCAACTGAATGCTAAACTGCATTAGAGAACCTTTATGGGATTAAAAACTTATATCCCCCTATGTCATGTTAAACTTCATAGCTGCGTCTAAATAACATAAGCACAAAGTCAATCAGTATATATGCCCCAGTGACCTTCAAATGCTTAAGATTGACACAAATCTTAAGACTTTCATACGTACTATGACAATGTATGATAACACTTAATACTGAGGACAAACGATGATCATCTTTATCAGTAACCATTATACTATCAAAATACTTCAAAATGTACAAATGTACATGAAACAAACATAACGATCCCCTAACTAGCAGTGTCTAAGGACATCAAAACACCCGTACTGTATACTTGTGTTACAAACACAAGTGGGTAAAGTCCTTTAGTTAAAGGATCAACTCACAATTCCTCAATTCTTAAATGCTCCCCTTTATGTCACTTTTCCGTGTCAACACTCTTATGACCAACGAACTGATCTTTAACTGCTATGACCCTATGATATTCTTCGTTGTCATAAAACAACACTATAAGAAGAATAATACAGTAAAACCAAATGGATCTAGCCACTGAATGGACCACAAACCACTCAGAAATTAAAATTTTGAGTTAAACAGTCTGCGAAGCAGCCCTTTAATTAGCATGCACTCAGCATGCCTAGTCGAGGAAGTTACCCATGTCTCTTTGAATCACTTCTACAACTATATACCATCTGCAAACTTGAACTGTAACCTTAAGTGAGCTTTCAATCATCCGAACACATAGCTAATTTCAATCCTAAATTCCCTACGAGGTTTAGTCTGTTGACTTTACTATATGTCAACATATAATCCTTGATTCCTTCAAATATCTCAATACTCGTTAGACTGTATTCCAAAAGTCTATAACTGGATTAACCAGATATTGACCAAACAGTCAAACAGTAAATGCAATGTCCTATCTAGTACGTAGACTAGCATACATCAGGCCATCCGTCATACTAGAATACAGAACATTCCTCTTCATCTCTCTTCACTTTATTCTTTGGGTACTGTATCAAAGATTATCTCTCGCTGTGAGAGACAGGTGTTACGCTAGGTTTACTGTCAACCATATTAAACCTTTGTAACACATACTTAATGTATGCATTCTTTGAGAGATCTGATGAGTGTTGAAATATGTCCTGGTAAATCTGAACACCTAGGACAGAAGATACTATACTAAGATCCTTATGTCAAGGTTCTTGACCAAAAGTTACTTATCCTCATATAACATGATCAAGTGACTTGACACTACAAAAAATTAATACAATTCGCGACGTTTTATTAATAAAACGTCGCAGATTGTAAAGATTTTTTGCGACGTTTAAAAAACGTCACAAAAAACTTAACTTTTTCGCGACGTTTTCATAAAACATCGTAAATTGGTAATTTTTTTTACGACGTTTGTTTATTAAAACGTCACAAAGTAACGAACCTGACATTTTATTGAATAAAACGTCGCATTTTGTTTAATTGACCTAAACAAATATAAGAATAATTCACCATAAGAGAGAGGGCGGTTCAACGACTAAGCAGCAGATACAGTGAGACTAGGGAAAGGAGATTTTGATTTTCTATGGCTAGGGAAAGTAGAGAAACAGGAAGAGAGAGAGATGGGGAAGAAAGCTAAAAGCTCAACAAAGGGAAAGAAAGCATGGAGAGCCAATATAAGCACCGAAGATATAGGCGATTTTCTCAAAAAATCCACAAGGGACGCTCTCTCCGGCAGCTCTCTTTCCCACGTCTCTAACGATTCTCTCTTCTTCGTTGACAAATCCAAAGGTATTTCCTTATAAAATTTAGAAAACTTTTTCTTCTATTAGTGTTCTGGGATTTTTTAGTTCATTTTTGTTATATTTATTATAAACCAGATCTTTCAGTGAGGCAGAAGATTGAGAAACGCAGAGAAAAGGTTCTGCGAGAGTGTGGAGGAGGACAGTGGCGGCTGATTCAATCTTCCCATCAGAGAGGTGGCTGAGAGGCAAATGCTCGACGGCGGCGACACCGATGAGAGACTCTTGCTCGATGGCACAGTCCACGATGTAGTTAAGAGTCACAACCAAAGGAAGAGGAGGAGGTGCCGATGCTGGTGCTTGTGCAGGGTTGTTACGGTGGGACATTGTCAGAGGAACTAATATTAACGTCGGTCATCACCGTGTGGTGTGGCCGTTTTGGTGGAGATGCAGTGGTTAGGGTTTAATCTTGTAATTTTGGGCATATCCGAGGGGTTTTAGTTGTGGACTGTGGAGTAGTGAATGGTTAAAAAGAACATGATACTATGTTAAAGTTTTGCCCAGCCTTCAATTTTGAACATGTTTCAAGATAGAAATCATTGCCGACCTCACAGCAGAGGCAGCAGAATAGATGGAGAAGACTATATTCACTGACCCATCATGAGACACATCCACTTTTGGATTCTCTTTCCTTGACATCATTTAGTCCATCACACAAGGTCTGTTACTACTTTTACTAGTAACTTGGTTTATAGATTTGACGAAGGTTGCCAAAATATTATTCGAGGGTTTGGTGTAGTGCTCTTGAAGACAATCCTTTCTTATATTCAAGAATCCTTTGATGGGAGGATTCTTATCTTGTTGCATTTAGTGAAAGTGTACAATTGAAATAATTTGCTTACATGTAATACTGATCATGCTTGTAGGATTTGCTTTTATCTACATGGAAGATGACAGAGATGCTGAAGATGCAATTCGTGGTCTTGACCGGATGGAATTTGGTTGCAAGGGTCGTAGACTTCGTGTTGAATGGACAAAGGTAATACATTATTTGTGTAGTTGATATTAAATCCATTTTTTAAAAATTGTGAATATTTATAGTGTTATATTATTTGATATTCGGCATCTTTTGTAGGATTGTGTTTGTAGTGATGTTATTGATTTGGTGGTGGTGATTAAAGGAGATCAGCTAATAATATGAGACCTTCTAAGACTTTGCATTTGTCCAGTATGAATTACAGGAGGATGCCACCAAAGCACTGGAAGCTACTAATATGAGGTTTGTGAAGTATACGTGATTTTAATGTCTAGAACTAGTGTCATATGGTGGTCTTCAACATTCCCGTGAATGTTGCATTGTCATTTAAGTTCTCCTCTTTGGTACTAATGGTAAAGTTATCATTTATAGTATGATGATGTAGACTGTGGGAAGTACTGATGTACTAATCAATTGCTGTTAACCGGAAAAGTCTACATTTCTGTGTGTTTGGGCACTAGAGGAGGTATTTATCTTATGACAACATGTGGACTTTGAAATTTTTATTAATTGATATGTAATTGAAGAATTTAACTTGTTTTGAGATAGAAACGCAGGCAAGCACTCGTACAAATGTAGTACCGCGCTTCTATGATAGTGACTAGCAAGTCAAAGACTTAATAGATTCTGCCAAACTAACAAAAGAATTTGTTAGTTTGGAGTGCATCTTAGCTGCTATATCCCATAATCATGTTGTAGCAACATTTTTCAGCATGCATTAGTTTCATAACTCAATTCACATATTGTAGAAATGAAAATCTCAATCATATCTATTACCAAACTCTTCAATTCCTTGTGTGCTCGGTGACTACTACTTCCTAAATAGGATGTATTGACTCTTTGTACGTTAATCATCTTGGTGTCTTTGCTGTAGATACTATCAATCCCTTGTCTTAATTACTTTACATGTCTAGTGCAGTTTGGTTCTCCATATATAGTAACTTACATGCATCGTCCATCATTTTTTCAGGTCCGAGAATTGGTGGTCTCAAGTAATCTCAATCTGATCATAGAACCAGGAAGATCACTTATTGAAAATACCTGCTGCCTGGTGAATATAGTCACTGGGGTCAAAACTAATGGAACAAAAACTTTATTGCATCAATTCTGGTTGTTCATTTTTGTTGTTCTGTGGTTTAATTTGCTCTAACACTTATCACTAGTGTACTGTCCA
>JAOSBM010000006.1:23784399-23808792 GCA_027568955.1 Erythroxylum tenue
TATGAATGTAGCATGAAAATTTAAAAGAAAAACAAATAGTCCATTCATATTAAATAAGCTTATCTTAAAAAAAAGAGATGGGTAAACGGGTACCCGATGGGGGTTAAGGGGTGCCAAAAAAATTCCCCCGGGGATGGGGGCGGGTATGGGGGTGGGGTCGGGTACGGGTACGGGGGATATACTACCTATGATAAGGTTGTAATAGCACAAAGAACACACATCCAAAAAATTAAGAGATTGATAATCAGGAGCATGATTGATAATCGCTCATAGGGAGATATACTACCTATGATAAGAGAGGAAATGCGATTGATAGTATAGATAGCAGTAAAGGCAGCTTCTCCCCAAAAGGTTTCAGGATAAGAAGGTGATATAAGAAGGGCTCGAGAAGTGTCAAGAATATGTCTATGTTTTAGGATGAGATTCGTTTGGACAAGATCTTTATGGTCCTTTGTTAATTAAGAAAATCAATGAATGTTACATCTTTGTATTCCATCACATTGTCAGCCTGAAATACTTTAATCTTGCAAGAGAACTGAGTGTGAATCATATTAGCAAAACAAGAGTAAATGGAGAATTGTTCAAATATATGTCATATTAGATAATCCATGTATAGCGAGCAAAATTTTCGACAAAGATCACATAATATTTCATGTTACCTATAGTTTCATATTAGCAAAACAAGAGTAAATGGAGAATTGTTCAAATATATGTCATATTAGATAAATCCATGTATAGCGAGCAAAATTTTCGGCAAAGATCACATAATATTTCATGTTACCTATAGTTTCATGGGGTGCAGGACCCCAAATATCATAATCAGTTAGATCAAAAGGTGCAAAAGAGATAGAATCATTGAGAGAAAATGGTAAAGCATGACTTTTAGATAGTTGATAAGGGACATAATCAAAATATTCAGCCTTAACATGACCTAGGTTTGCACTAGAGATTAAAGACCATAATCTAGAGGTAGAAAGTTAACCTAAATAAAAGTGCCATATGTGGGAGGAGACAACACTAATAACAAGCTTTGAAGGAGGATTTAGTGAAGTAAACTCAAGCAATCATTCAACCGTATGCCCTTCTTAAGGATCTTGCCCGTCTATGGATCCTGCATAATGCAACCACAACTCAAAAAGGATAAGTTAACACCAAGTTCACATATCCAAAAGAAATAAGATTTAATGAGAGTTTGGGAATAAAAAAGGTTTTAGGTAAATGTAATGTGGATATGTGAACAATACCTATATGTTGTACATGCATAGTAGAATTATTGGTAGTGTAAACAATGTGTGGAATAGATGATATTGTTAAAGATTCAAGAATGGAAGAATTAGAGGTCATATGAGGCAAAATCGAGATACCAAGAATTTGAGCTACTTGATGTGACAGATAATGTAGAGGAGGAAACTGTATGAGAATATGGTTGAAGTTATTGATGAAGGGCATGGAGGTCCTTTAAAGAGAATTTAGGATAGGTACTTTCTGCTAGCTCCTTAGTGGTAACAACAGTAGTGAAAGCAGGTTGAAGAGACTTAAAATAATTATCTTGTTCAGAGTTTTGCTTCAGTCTTTTTCTACATTTAGAGATGTAACATTCGGGCTTTTTGCAATAACTGTAAGATCCTTTATAAAACTTCTTACTTGGGTTATGAGAAGTTTGGGACAAAGCATGAGTTACAAAGACAACATTAGTAAATGGGACAGATTTTTCAATGTAGAGTATGTTAAGGTGACTTTCCTTTGAGAAGAGCTTCTTAATGGCAGTGTCGAGTTCTACAAATGGGTTCACATAGATCCTTGAGAGTCATAAGCAAATGCCATATATGTTGATGATCTCAAAGATTTGTGTAGATTATAGCAACATTAGGACTAGGCTAAACATGATTGTCAAATGCTAGTTGATCTCAAATTTCTTACAATTCAAACACATAACTGTGTATGGAGAGGCGTTTGCAATTCAAATTCAAAAACCAATGGCTTTTGGCAGTGTGTTAGTGCATGGAGAGACATTTGGAGATAAATTTTGCACCATTGTAATATGCTCAAAAAGAATAACAACTTGGTATATGAAAAATTATTTTTGGAACAAATTTAGAAACCCAGAATGTGAAAGCAAAGTGCTAAGAGAAAGAATGAAAAAAGTTCCAGAATTTTGACTCCTTTCATTACAAAGGAGACTCTGATATCATATATAGAAATAGAGAACGAATAAAAAAATGTAGAAATATTCTCAGTATTTCTGCATGTTTGTAAGTGATGTACATTCACCTATTTATACACTCTAGATGACTAACTATAGTAATAAATCAACTAAATGATACACAAAATTAATGTACATGATTTTAGGAGAAACTAAAGTCTAATTATAGTGGATAGTTGACTGAAAGAAGATGACGTTAATAGAGAAGAAGTGAATTAACAATGTAACTCTCCCAGCAGGTTTATATGGTTTCTCAAAGTTTTAATAAAAATTGTCATTTTGCATTTTAATCAGCCAGCTCTAAGTTTTAGGGCTTCTTACCAATAATCGAAACAACTAATAATTAGACAATTCATAGTTAACTCAGTCTTACTGTTCTGTCTAATTCAGTTTTTAATTCATTATTACAACCTATTACTACATCGATACTGAGACTAATAGAAACCTTATTTCAGGACCTGGCCTTTTAAAATTAGGCTATCAACTCAATATAGGCAAGCGAAAAGCACAGAAACATAAGTCTGTGTATTACGTCCACAAGGTCCTCATCGGGGACAAAAAGGATGTATAAAGCCCCTCACGGGGTAGCCTAGCGGTAGAAAGGGGGAGAGGATTATGTGAAGGTTGTGGGTTCGAGCCTTGGGAGGAGTAGCCTTTATTTAAGGTGATGTAATCTCCTTATTAGTGGCCCATCTTTCAGGAACAGGTACCTCTGATATTATCTAAGATCAGACCCGAATTTACTTATCTATGAGTCTGAGTGGGTGACTTATAGGTGTCAGTATAGTCGGGCTCGCTCGGAACTTGAGTTACGAAACAAAAAAAGGACGTATAAAGCTAGAAAAAGTAGTCCTGATCTATGCAAGAATGTTCGAACCCTATTTATAGGCTCATATTATCAAAATAGTCATATATCTACCTTTGCATCAGACTCTATATAAACTTGATTCTTCTGGGTGGCTAGTTAAATATGATATTCAGTATGTCCATATATCAGCCTTTGAATTAGAAGCCTTATTCCTAATAAAATAAAACATGAAGGGCTAGAGGTTAGCAAGAGACCAATAAAAGAGAAGTTGAGGAATAAGCTTAGGTCAACTAAAGGAGTGAAGAGACAGTGCCTTCATGAAGAATGTCGCTTACTAGCGAAAAATAACTTGCTTGTTGTTATTTTATGAAATTAAATTTTAAAATATTTATTTATGAAATAAAATTTTAGATATCAAATATTTAATTCTAAAAATATTAGTTTTATAACTGAAAATACTAACAAATAAATATTGATTTTCACAAAATCTAATTATGTTTTATTAAAATAGATAATCAAATAAGTAAAATTTTGAAAATTAATTTATATAATTAGATTTTATGAATATTTATAAATAAATATGGTATAAATAAATTAACATTATTTAATTATAATATATTTTTGCTTAAATAAAAATAAAAATCAGTAAACAAAAATAAGAAGTAAAAGTAAAACCAAATTCCGCTTGGTACACCTGAGTAAGCAAGGAATATATGAAGTGAACTTTGAGGAAAAGATAGGCGATCAGAAAGGAAAAACAAAAACTTAGAGCAAGGGATCTTATATTCGTAAAATTGGCGTAAAACTATTTAAAATACAAACATCTTATTGGGACTGAAATTGTGCAACGCAGCGTTTAGGGAGAGTTAACTGAGCACACCATTTCAATTGTCCCAAACAAACCACTTGGTCGTCGGAGAACGAGAGAATGACGACCGTCGTCCTTCCACTCTAGTCCGCTGTTCTTCATTTACTTTGCTCTCTCTCGGGTGTTTCTTTTACTTCTTTTTTCTTTTTTCAATTTCTTGTTTCCCCACGTGCAAAGTCCGATTATCATTCATTTGAGAGCCTGCCAACTGTTTGACGAAAATCCCAGCCCATACACACAAATACAAACACGCACACACACACTCTATCTCGTCTTTCGATCAATCAAGCATCCTGAAATCACGAAATATTCGTCATACTCACTTTCACACCTCCAGGTTTGATGCCCAGCTTTTGTTTTCCTCCTCACCCATTATTATCCTACTCCAAAAGACTGGTCCTTTGTGTTGGTGAATATAGTGCTTGCCTAATTGCTATCTGATTGATTTCTGTTGGCTTTGCAGTACCTATAGACTTTTATTAACGATGTCGGCATCCAAAGAAGTGAGAGAAGAAGAAGATCAGCGGACTGCTAATGTCCCTTCTGGGTTGGCTGAGAAGGTTCTTGACCGATATCGAAAACTCAAAGAGCATGCAGAAACTTATCCTTATGTGTGGGCTTCTTACATTGTTGTATATGGTGGTTTAGGCCTCTGGTTTACTTATAGATGGAGAAAACTTCGTAAGACTGAGGACAGGGTACGTGCTCTTCAAGAGCAACTTCGCCAACTTGCTGAGAATGAAGAGCATGCTAACTCTGCTTCGTCGATCAAAATGTCGCCTCCAATTACCTCAACTACGCCTCCGATTAACTCGTCTACTAGAAAGGTTTCGCCTCCAATTAACTCGTCTACTGGAAAGGTTTCGCCATCGAGTTCATCATTCGAAACTACTTCACCATCTGCAGATAAAATATCAAAGTAGCAATCTGCAGAGATCCAGGTTTTCTTAAAAGGTTTGGTAAAGCCACATGTTTAGATTGTCATGTATCCTCATGAATTTATGAAATTCATATTGGATGGTAGAGCAGAGAATGGTTTTTGCTAATGAAAATTTTCCTTTTGAACTTTGTTTCTGGATGCTCATTTCCTTACACTAATGAAGCAACACCACAAATTTTGTCAGTTGGTGACATTTGATCGGTTTTGCTGGATCGATTGATAAAATTTTATAGTTGTTCTACTGAATAATGATTAGAAGAATGTGACACCTTGAGGGTTGCTCGTATGCATTTGAATTCTATGAATATTGAGAGAATTTTCAGTTCAGACCATTTCGATATGATTTTCTTCATGTAATAATATAAGTGTCTCTCTTAAATTCTGTGTGGATAACCTACATTTTCATCTAAGTGGACCTTTAATTTGAGTGTATGCATGCTGCTTTTGTTGCTGAATTCTTTTGGTCTTTGTTTTATTATGAAAAAGTTAGTATTGAGAGAGGGTAACGGGCCCTAAATTCCCATAATCATGCAGCCCTCAGCATTTTGTCAGTATTGTTCAGCAGTTTGCGGGAAAATGGGATCTTTTTGGTACTTTATTCCAGTGTTCAAGAGATTTATATACACCATAACTGCTGTGTAAGAATGCTTTATTTGCTGAAGTATCATTATTGGCTGATGTTTTCTTGGTGAAACTGTTGTTTAGGACTAGGAAATCATTTTTCCCTTGTAGAATGAATTCTTGCAGAGCATTTATATTTGGAATAGATTAGAAAGTTAAAGAAAACTGTTATTCCACCAACATTAGATTCTCATAGAGCAATTGCTGCTTCCCAATATCCCAAAAATTTTGACTTGTTTAAGATCTTAGTATGAGACTTGATCTTTTATACACCGACGGGGAAAATGCCTGTTTTTCATATGCTTCTTGTAGCATAACACAAAGGATTGGAAGCTGTTTTCATATTAAAAACATCTGTTGCTACAGCTAATAAACCACATACTAGACAAGTAGAAGCTAATTAGTTAGTAACTGAACACGTATAGAATGTAAAGGTACTGCATAATAATAATCTGTCTCAGCAAAATTTCTCAAGAGCCTGCATAGGAGGATCAGAAAGAGAAAGGATAAAGCTCATTCAACAAAAAACTTAAGTCAATTTGGCAAAAATCTTGGAGCATTCCAGCCGGTTTAGTTTATCCTTTGCTTTGTCAATGCTAATATGCTATGCCTCTAATTATTTGCGTCAAATGTCTGCAGCAACAAAAAGAATAAATGACATTCATATAGGTTGTTATGTGCTTTACTTCTTTGAGTAGATGTTGATTTGTGGTCTGGGGAATTTGATAGATATGTTGATGCAAGATGTTGAGGAGTTGCTTCATTTATGTTTTTGAGAACCTGTCTTTTTGTCGAAACTTTCTTTTGGACCTTCTGCAACTCCACCCACCAAGTTTCACATCATCATCTTTGTTCTGCATATGAATGTTTCTGGGCGCTGTGATAGTGTTTTTGTCACTCTGGCAAGTACCGGGCAGCTTGTGTAGTATGTTATACTCTACCATGAAAGAGAAAGAACACAAATGAAAGGTTTAGTATCTTAAGCGCATGTATTCGTGTTGACGCTGGTGTAGATTCTAATGGCAAACTCTTTGAGCTAACCACTGAATTATCAGGAAATGAGAACCAAGTTCTCTCTGATTTGGATCCTTGGGTTTCGCAATTCATAAGTTGTCATTAGGATTGATACATAACCCTTGTAGAAAAGCAAATGAAAATTAAATATAAAAAAATCGAGTAAGACATTGCAAAGATTTCTGCGTGCGACTTTAAAGAAAATATAAACGAGCCTTCTCCTCAGTCGATGAAAATCAACTTCAAGTACACGCTTTCTATCTTGTTATTGTGCAAATCATGTTAATTTAGTAAGATGATTGTATCATGATCATAATTATTAAATTAAATATTTTCTCTTATTTATTATATTTATATAATATATTATAGCCATTAATTCTTTAAACAATCTCAGATATTTAAAATAGTGCACAAAAGGACCTTACAAACTACCGAGGAATAACTAAACGCATAACGATTTATTACTGTTGTCAAAGTAACTAAGGCTAAAGCATTGCAGTTTGTCGTTTAGTCTGAAACCTCTTTTCTCGAGACGCAAATAAATGCTCCCACTCTTCAGACTGACGAGAACTCAAGTGTGTAGTTTAGTTCGAGGCATCAAAGAAATGGTGGACATGAAAGGCAACCCAGTTGGCAATGGATACCGCATGCCTGCAGAGTGGGAGCCCCACTCACGCACTTGGATGGGTTGGCCTGTATGTCTATCTTTTCGCTATCTACTTATTTATGTCTACGTTTTCTCCTGTCCCATTTTCTTTTAGTTTATGTCGATGCAGAAAGTTTATTCTGAATCATTTGTTTTGGCTTACGGGTAGTTTGATGATGTCTTATGCTTTCTGGGTGTTCTGTTTGGCTTATGTTAGATATACTTCAGCTAAGGGTTCACCTTTTCTGATTGTTCGAGGTGAAGTGCTTGTAATAATTCTACATGTTTGATAACAATATGTATTCTTGAATTATCGTGATCTTTTAGGTGTGCGAATACTGTTAGCTGTTCAGTTTTATTTCATAGTGTTTTTCTGCCACAGAGGTTTAGTTCTTTTTGATATGTCCTATCAAAGCTTTCGAAAGTTTTGTGATTTTTGCTTTTAGCATGATTTATTAACTTCTGTAGAAAATGAACATGCTTGTACACAAAAGCAATTGTCTTTATGTGCATCTTGCTAAATTAGTTTGTTGTTTTATTGGTTGAACAGTTTGTTCTGAAACCCAGTAACCTGTTTAAGGATTCAGGTAGAGTTGTGCATGTTCTTCTTGTAGGACTTGGGGATCCATAACTCACTTTTCCATTCCTGTCTCTGTGGCTGAATAAGTTGGCAGTGTTCTCAACTGGAAACCGTTCTCACATTCCTTTCTTGCATATGAACTTAACGCATATTTCTCTATAAAAGTGGTTAATGTCTGGTTTAGTAAAAAAAATTCATCTTGTGGTGCAGGAACGCCCAGATAACTGGCGAGATAATGCGGTACATGCACAACAAGTTTTTGCCAAGGTGGCAGCGGAAATTTCAAGGTTTGAGCCTGTGACAGTTTGTGCAAGTGCAGCTCAGGTTACTTGGCATTTTTAGCATTGATATACTTGCTTTAATGAGACTTGATTTCCCTTGTTAAAACTTTAAGTTCTTTCTTAGTGGGAAAATGCACGAAATCAGCTGCCAGAAAACATTAGGGTCATAGAGATGAGTATGAATGATTCTTGGTTTCGTGATACTGGACCAACTGTGAGTGTTTGTTTCTTTTCTTTCCTTTTCTTTTTCTTTTAATAGGGCATATTTCATAATTATATTTTTGTTCAGTTGAATTTCTTATGCTTACTGTTCCCTTACATGCCTTGTTTCTGTTTGTAGTTTGTAGTCAGTAAAAGAGCTTCAATTTCTGCTTTTCCAGAGCCGATGGTTGCTGGAATTGATTGGACTTTTAATAGTTGGGGAGGTGAGAGTCAAATACAACAACTGTCTTTTGTATCTTTGTCGATACACAATTTTCACCTTTGTAAACAAATCCATCTTGAAGATGAGACATTGGATGATATGCTCCTGCTTTAGTGGTTGACTCATTCATGCTTTTTGTTTTATAAACGAACCTGCTTGCATATATCTTTTTAATATTATGATTAGTAGTGCTACAAGATACATACCTGGTCATGGTCTAACTTAAGAAACCAATTTCGAGTAGTAATGTTGTTGGTGGTAGAAGAAGTCTATTTTCATGGTAGGTACTTTTTCTAAAATTATCTTTTCTTGCTAATCATAGGTGTCGATGATGGCTGTTACAAAGACTGGAGTCATGACCTACTTGTTGCAAGGAAGGTCGTATTATGGTTTTTACAGACAATTTATATTATATGTTGTTTTACTTTTCAAGTGAAATGAGTATTTGTATTTTTTTTTCTGAAAATTAACAATAATTTAGATATCTTGTCAGATTCTTGAGATTGAGAAGGTTCCGAGATTTTACAACTCTATGATTCTTGAAGGTGGAAGCATTCATGTAGACGGAGAAGGTATGCACCTCTAGTTACAATTTGGGCAATATAACACATTATTCTTTCCATCTTGCACTTTTCACAATCTTAAATCAACAGTCTTTGACAATTCATTTGGATTAGTCTCGTTGCTGTATTTGGGTTTCTGATTAATTCATCAGGTAATGTGATGTCAACTTAGAAACAACAAAGCTATAGAAGTTTAGAAACCTTCTTCTGATCTACGCAAGATAAAAGATTTCTTCTTTATTTCTACATTCCAACTTTGTAAACCTACAACTGGTCTCCTAGTTATGTGAATTTGTGAAATTGATATGATCCTTGATTAGTCATGCCCAAGATGATATTTCACAATACATGTTTTTCTTAGATAGCTTAAGATTGGGTGGATTGGAAGTTGCAGGAGTGGAGGGCCTAAGATTCTAGATCCAATTTAAGTTGCTTTTTGCATGTGTTCTTGCTTATTGCGTAGTATAGAAATTGCTTCCTTTTCTACCATTGCAAAAACTTCTAATAAATTGCAATTTCCCTTATTCTTCACTAAATATTTCTCGCCTTTGGATTCATTTGTGATACTATGTTTGCTCTTTTAGGGACTTGCCTTACCACTGAGGAGTGCCTCCTAAACAAAAACAGGAATCCCCATATGACTAGAGCACAAATAGAAGATGAACTGAAGGCATATCTTGGGGTCCAAAAGATTATCTGGTTGCCCCAAGGGTTATATGGTATGCAACTGCATTTGAATATATTTTTGGGTCTTGTTTCTTAATTAAGGCATTATGTCCTCTTAATAACATGTGTTTAGCTTCAGATTTTCTTTAAGATTCCAATTTAGAATCCTCAACCTTATTGAATTGACTTCTTTATTTAAGATTGTGAAACTTGTCTAGCTTTATCTTTTCTATCTCCGTTACTTTTAGTTGGAATATTCTTCCTAGGAAAGAGACTTACGAATAGTTTGTTTGCAATGTGAAGGATGTCAAACAAGAAAAGCCCTAATGAAGATGAAAAGCAGTTGGAACCTAAGATCTAACGATGAGTTGCCTAACATTTTGTTATTATAGAGTCAAAGAACTAGGACATCGGAAAGAGGAGAAAATAAAAGATTGAGGAACAAGAAGTTTAGGAGAAAGGGGGAGAAGAGGTTAGAAGAGGATAAAATTCTAGTTCATGTTAAATTCCGCGTCTTGTAACAAATGTGTGAACAACATACATGGCCCTATTTATAAGTAGGATTTTGCCACAAACTATAAAGTAATGAAAATTTAAGGTATCCTCTAGATCAAGTCAACAATTTAAACTCAATTATTAAATTTGCCTTAATATTTTTGATCATCTTCTAATCTATGTTCCTGCATCATGCTTGTACTTTATAAGGTGGATGATTTCTTTCCTACATTAACTCTGTGGCTGAAAATAGATTCGCCTACTTTATATTATTCATATATTAGTGATTGGGGCATCTTTTATCAAATGCCTTTTTGTTTGTTTAACTTCATATGAAGTATCTTTTAATGTACACTTGAAGAAAGAGGGAAAAGTAATTCTTCCTTGACCTATTTGTGAATACTATAAGGAATATATAGGAAAGTATAACCCTAATCACCTTGTTAAATCAAGGAGAATCCATTTATTCTCTAAGAAATAAAATCTCATTAATCCAACTACTAATTTATAGAATATCAGCTAATTATCTCTAGAATCTAAATATTTCCCCTCAAGTTGGTGCATAGCATTGCTTAAGCGATTGTCATGTATTCTGCGTTTGCACTCCTTCTAGAATGTCCCCACAAAAAGGTGCAATACCCAGGAGTAGGCCTTCTATCAATAAGAGACCATGTCCAGTCTGCATCAGTGTAGGCTTCAACTCTTTGTTGATCACTTTTTTTAAAGAATAATCCTCTTTTTGAAGTTCCCTTTAAGTATTACACTGCCTCCAAGTGTTTTTCATAGGGAATATGCATAAACTAGCTTACCACATTGATTAGAAAAGGAAATATTTGGTTAGTGTCTGATAAATAAATTAGCTTCTCCACTAGGCATTGATATCTATGTGTATCCACTGGAACACCTTCCTTAAATTTCATAGATCTAGGATATACTTGTTGGGAAATATTCAGCTGAATATTTCCTAAGATATTATTGACTCCTAAAAGTCAATAAATCAGATCAGATAACATGTATCAGATCTGATATTGTGTACAAATATTAGGAGATTATGTATAGATATTAGAAGATTATGTTCAGATACTAGTTTCCTAAATTAGCTAGCTCTATTTCTATATATACATGTAACTATGTACTGATGAAAGAGAAAAAAGAAATACAACTGTTCAGTATTTCCGCAATACTTTTGTTGGGTGACTATTATACCCTTCTTAGATTGAAATTTGCATCTATAGGAAGTATCCAAGAGATCACGGGTCTTTAATTTTAAACTCGTTTGGGAAGTTCTTTTTCGGATTTACTATTTCCTCAAAATCATCACCAATGAGGATAATATTGTCTACATATACAACTAGACTAGCAATCCTCCCTTCTACAGAAGTTTCTATGAATAGAGTATGGTCAGAATGCCCTTGTAAGAAACCTTGAGACCTTACATATCTTGTGACCCTGTCAAACCAGACCCTTGGTAATTGTTTCAGGCCATATAAAGATTTTTTTAGTTTGCATATCCTTTTCCTGAAGCTTTCACTAAATCCTAGGGGAACCTCCATGTAGACGTCTTCTTCTAAATCTCCAATTAGATAGGCATTTTTGATATCTAGTTGATGTAGAGACCAATCAAAATTAACTACAATAGAGACCAACACTCTCACAATATTTAACTTAGCTATAGGTGAAAATGTTTTTGAATAGTCATTGCCATGTGTTTGAGTAAACCCCTTAGCAACTAGGCGTGCATTATATCTTTCAAGTGATCTTTCATAATTGTACTTCACATTGAATACCCATTTACATCCAACTAGTGTTTTACCAGTCGAAAGATCAACTTTCTTCAATGTTCTATTCTTCTCCAGAGCTCCCATCTCCTATAAGATTGTATCCGTCCACTTATGAATATTTAGAGCCTCTTGTATATTCTTAGAAATAGAAAGATTGGACAATTTAGAAGTAATGCTCAAAGAGGATATTTAGTACAAGTTCTTGAACTTTTCTTAAGAGCAATGGATAAATCTAAGGTTTTATTTGACTTTGGAATAGGTATCGGATAAAGAGACCCTCACTCAATAGTAATATGTTTAGACTGAGATTTACCTGGTTGGTCTCCAATTTTTGGATTTATTTTTGGGTTAAATTCTTGATCATGTTGCAAGTTGTCTGTGCTCTTTTATGTCATTCTGGATATTTTCTCAAAAAAAAAATCCTTTAAAACAACGTCCATCTTTCCTCGCACACATTTCAGTCTTTCCTAAGATTGACTTTGTAAGGGCATCGAAGATGGATCTTAGTTTTTATTATTTGAGACATCATCAATTTTTGAATTAGGATTATAGAAAATATCTACTTCATTGTCTGTGTTGACCATAATCTTATTTCCTTGTGAATATCAAAAAACAAATCTTCGGTACACGTCTCCCCCTGAAGATGAGGTGAGGGAGAAAAAAGTTTTTATTAAAAAAAAGATGACATCCATAGAGACAAAAAATCTTTTGAATATCGAATCAAAGCACTTGTAACCTTTTTTAGTCGAAGGATAACCAATAAAAACACATCTTCATGCTCTAGGATTAAGTTTTCCCTGATTGTTGTAATGAATTTGAATAAATGCAGTACAATCAAACAATTTAAATAGAAGATCAAGTGATAATCGAGAGGAAGGAGAACATATATTAAAACAATTAAGAGGGGTTTAGAATTTTAAAACTTTTGAAGACACCCTATTGATCAAATATGTCACTGTTAAGATAGTGGTGGAACTCGGATTCAATCAAACAGTAATGACGAAAAGAACATAACAAAAAGAATGAAGTGGATTGAATAGGACTGATAGTATATTCACTATGACATAAAAGGGAAAAGTACCAACTGCTATTATAAGGTGCAGCGTCCCTCCAATCCAATGCTCTCCTCAGAGGCACGATTACAATTTGAATACCCAGGAAAAGATATCCCTTCTATTCCCTCACAGTCCTATTTAAAGATAACTAGCTCTATAGCAAACTGGCCCTCCCACGATAGGCACGAATGATTACGTGGAATATTGTTATAACAAACTAACATCTCGTAACCTTATTGAAAGCATTTAAAATTATTCTATTTCCTTGCCATCGAGTTGCCTTAGCCGGATCTTCAGTAGGTGGGCTGAAGGTTGGATCACTCGTGACTGAATTGGACTTCTTCTTCCTCCTCCCATATACCTTCAAAGGCCTATCATTACTTCCCCCAATCAAACTCACCTTGTCCACAAGGTGGAAATTTGGAAATTGCAAGTCTATATCTGCAGCTTTTTTCCCAAGTAGCTTCAAAGCTAGGAAGATTTTTCCACACAATCAACACCTCCATGCCATCCGCCCTTATTCTAAATGCCTTGACAGACTCTGGTTCCACTTGCCATTCCATGCTATTAGAAAGCATTGGTGGTAAGGGCTGAATGTGGTGATGAGCTCCAACAACCTTCTTCAATTGGGAAATGTGAAAAACAAGATGAATGTGTGACTCAGCAGGCAACTCTAATTTATAGGCAACTCGGCCAACTTTTTTTAGAACCCGATATGGACCAAAGAAGCGTGGAGATAGCTTCTCATTCAAGTGTCGAGCCAATGATCGCATACGGTAGGGCTGGAGCTTTAGATATGCGAAATCACCCTCCTGAAATTCAATGTCTCAGTGATGGCCATCAGCTATTTGCTTCATGTAATTTTGGACCTTCAACAACTGATCCCTCAATTCCAGCAACATAGCATCCACACAAAAGCGCCAACTCCCGTCTTTTTTCTTAACAAGCAACACTGGGCTGGAAAAGGGGCTGCTACTGCGGCGTATAATCCTTGCACCAAGCATTTCCAATACCACTTTTTCAATTTCAGCTTTCTGAACATACGGATACCTATACGGCCGAACGTTCACTGGTTCTGTTCCGTCTTTAAGGATGATAGCGTGGTCTTGTCCTCGACTTAGAGATAAGCCGCTTGGTTGCTGAAATGTCCCACTGAACTCCTCCAATACTGCTACCACTTCTGGAGGCATTTCCTCAGTCCTCTCCTGTTGAGTTTCCAGTGATAGAAGCTCCACTACAAACCCAGCTTTTTCTTCACGCACCTCTTTCAACATTGTCTTGAGTGAAACCGCTGTGCGGCATAGACCTGGGTCTCCTTTTAATGTAACCATATCCTTCCCCATTTCAAACTTCATAGTGAGGTTTTTCCAATCTGAATGCGTGGTACCCAGGGTGGACAACCACTTGATCCCCAAGATTACATCGGAACTACTCATTTTTATCGGCAAATAATCTTCTACAATTGTGAGCCCTTGCATCTCCAACAAAACATTACGGCAAATTCCCGCTCCCTTCATTTGACGGCCATTTCCAACGATTACCCCATAGTTGGCTGTCTCTGAGATAGGTATTCCAAGCTTCCCAACTAACTCCATCACAATGAAGTTGTGGGTTGCTCCATAATCAATCAACACAATTACATCCATCCCTCCCATCATACCTTTAATCCTCATAGTTCGTGGTTCTGAGAGTCCCACTACGGCGTTCATAGATAACTCAACCTCCTCAATTGGACTGAAGGAGTCCTCAGATTCTAGTGATGGTGCGCAATCCTCCGATTCTTCATTGACTAAGAGTACCTGTAACTCTTTGTTGGGACACTTACGTCCAACATGCCGTCGCTCCTCACATCGATAACAAAGGCCCTTCTCCCTTCTGACCTGAACGTTCGACGCTGTTAACCTTTTGAAGCGGTTGTAGGTTTGGTTTTGGTTGTAAGTGTTTGGTTGGGTACTTGCGTTGGTTGTAGAGCCATGGGAAGAAATGGTGGCTTTGTTGTTGTTGGGTATGTTGGAGTGTGTCTGGATTTTGTTTTGAATGCTAGTGGGTTGGGTATTGGATTTGGGTCCCCGAGTGGGTGTCCAAGTGACTGTTTTTGAATCTGACCAAGATGAGGCTGGGTTGATATTCTTTGTAAAGCCCAAGCTTTTGGGATTAATGAGAGACTGATTTTTTAACTCAACACTGGTAGCCACCTCTATCGTGTTTTTAAGACCTGTAGGACTTAAGAGAAAAACTTTTGCCCTTATTTTGTCCTCCAACCCATTCACAAAAATAGCTGTGAGGGTGGATTCATCGAGCTCTCCTACCGAAGCCGCCAGTAGCTCGAAATGAGCTCTGTACTCAGCTACCGTCCCCTCCTGCTTTGCCGCAAACAATCGGTGCAGCAACGTCCCTTCCTGCGGTCCAAGGAAACGCTGAAGCATTTGTGTCTTCAACTGGTCCCAAGAAGTAAAAGACATACTCCTCTCTTCAAATCTAAGCTAGGATTGAGCCTCCCCTTCAAAATAAATTCCTGCTGCTTCAATCTTCTCGGTTTCAGTCAAACGATTAAGAGTGAAATACCTCTCGGCGCGGAAAATCCATGCATCTGGGTTTGTGCCTCCAAAAACTGGTAATTCTTGCTTCCTTGTCCTAAGTTTGGGTATTCTGGGGGTGCTGATTTCTAGACTCATTATTAGGTGATTTAGTTGTGTCGGTTGTTTGTGGTTGTGTTTGGGTGGTGTTGTTGTTTGGTTCGGAAGTTTGTGGGTTTCCTTGGTTTGGTTGGAAACTGGTCTCTCCCTGGTGTAACCCGATTTGAGGATTTTTCATGAAGGTTTCGAATTGCCTGGCCATTGAAAGAAGTGTCTATTTAATTTCCAACATTTCTGATTTCAGGTCTGTGACATCAGCTTTTAGACCTGGTAAATCCATGAGTGATTTTTCAGCTTGCTCTAAGCGGGATTCCATTCTCGTGGGCATGTGATTTCCGAGGATGTTGGGCTCTGATACTAGATAGCCTCACTCCATAAGTACTTAGGAGCACTAGTTGAAAGCATTAAAGATCTTGCAATTCTAACAGATTTTTAATTTTCCTTTCTTCTATTTCATTTTGTTATAGGGTGTTAGTACATGAACTTCAAAGAACAATAACTTTTTCAGAAAAAGAAATCCTTAAAATCTTATTGAAATATTCTTTTTTATTAAGAATTCAAAAAATTTGAATTCTAGTTTAAGACCATGTTTAGATCATTTTATAAAAGTCTTAAAATAGTCTTTCAACATCTGATTTCTCGTTAAGTAAAAATGAACAAGTAATTCTAGTATGGTTATCAATGGAAGCTATGAACTATCTTTTTCCAGTGATTGTTTTTATTCTTGAGGTCCCTAAATATCACTAGGAAACATGTTTGATGATGTTTAATAATTTGATAAATTTCACACATAAATAAAGATGGATCTTTATTTATAAAAAACTTTGGAAACAAATATATCATCTATTGAAAACTTAGATATCCTAATCTAAAATACCATAACATAATTTTACTCTCGTGAAGTATTGAAATAGAGTTGAGACAAGTTCTTTGAGATTGCCTATTTGAGTCATATCCATTTTCGTAAAAGTAGAGACCTCCAAATTATTTAGCATTGTTAATCATCTTTCCTATATTCAAATCCTGAAATTGACAATCAGATGAAGAAAAATTAGCTTGATAATTTTGATCAACAGTTATTTTACTGACTGACAACAAGTTACTGGACACTCAGGATCATGAAGAACAATATAAACTATAAGATTAGGGGAAACAATTGATCCTTTCCCAACTATATTTTTACTCTCTGATTTCTTGCACAAGGTCTATAGAAAGAAAACAATTTAGACGACCCAATCATATGATTTGTTGCCCAAAATTGATTATCTAATATTTATCTGAATTGAAATTGAAGCAAGAGGCAACTAAATAATTACCTTTTTGAACCAAAGAACAAGAAGGTGTTGAACTAGAGAAATTTTGAGACTAAAGAATTTTGCAGATTTGCTCTATCTATTCCTTTGTGAAAGGTTGCATGTTATAAAACGTTTCACTCAGATTCAATATTGGTACCTTGATTTGTTTTTTCTTCCAATATTTTGACTTTCCATGGATTTTCCAACATGTTTCCTGTGTGTGTGAATCACGTCTATAGTGATCACACTAAGGCCTTTGTTGTTTTTCGTATCTCCCTCAGCTTTTATTCCTTTAGATATAAGTGCAAAAACTTCAACCTTTGATCTAATGTTGCAAGCATCACTTTTTGCCTTATCTCCTCTCTCCTTACTTATGAGAAAACCTCTCTAATAAAGGGATATGGCTTTCTTCCCAAAATTTGGCCTCTAGCTTTATCCAATTCTTGATTCATTCCTACGAGAAAAACATAATCCCTATCATTTTTTTCCCTTTTTTTATGTCCAACATTGTCACTTGGACAGTACCCATCACTTTCACAATGTAGGCCCAATTCCTCTTACAAGGTTACAAGTTTGTTATTAAACAACGTAATGTTGTAGTCTCCTTGCTTGGCCTTCCATAGCTTCACTTTTAGTTAGAAAATTTGAGAAGAATTTTCAATATATTAATACTTCTCTCGGACTGCATCCCATACATCTTTTGCTGTTGGCAAAACCATATGGGGTTTTCTGATTGCAGGTTACATTGAATTATTCAACCAAGGTGTGATTAAAGAATTTTTGAACCTCTATATTGCCATATTTGTATCATCCTAAACCAACCTTGTTATCTCTCCAGTGAAACTCTACGATCAATGGCCAATTTTATTGTTTTTGCCCATTCTAGGTAATTTTGGCCGTTTGACTTGTGATTCGTCAATTGAAAAGGCAAGTTCAAGTCAAGATCATAGTTGCATTGTGTGTTTCCCGTTGTAACAACAGGATTAATTATACTCGAATTACTGAAATCATTACTAAAGGATCGTTATCGCTAGACGATAGTCCATTTAGGACTGATTTGCACGAAGAAAGGGAAAAAATATTGTAAAAGAGTCATGGCTTTAATACCACAATGAAAGAGGGAAAAGTAATTATTCCTTGATCTTTTGTGAATAGTGCAGGAAATATATTGTCCTAATCACCTCCTTAAATCAAGGAGAATCTATTTGTTCTCTAAACAATAAAATATCACTAATTCAGCTACTAATTTATAGAAAATCAGGTAATTATCTCTAGGATATCAGTTAATTATCTCTAGAATAGCAACAATAGTCAACTTTCACATGGTATTTTGATTATGTTGTTTTGAATTGGAATGCTTGCTTTATATAGGTTCAAATCTTTAATCACCATAAAAGATATACAGCTCACATTATGCTGAAATCTAAATGTTGACAGATTTGATATACTATGTTGTTTTAAAGACATTTAAACCTAAAATTTCTGAGATGTAGACTATTGGAAATGGGAATCTCTGTACTTGCTAAACTAGTTTGTAGGGATATCTTAGGATTGGTTAGTTTTGTTTCCATATACTTCTCAGTACATTTGGCATGGCTTTAATTCTTTTCTGTTCATTCTTGATGTGAGAAGCAAAAGAGTTTGACCACCATCCCCATGATTATTGTGAGTTAATAGTTGTTGGATTTCTTATGCAACAATACTTGTAAGTTCTGACCAATCAAAACTGCAATTATTATCCTAGGGAAAGATTTGCAAAGAAATTATAGCACACTGTATGACACTAACTTGTCATTAGCTTCTTTTGGCTGTGTGTAACATCTACGTGATATGAGATAGCCATTGATGTAGAAAGAACCTTTTCAACATCTTCATTTATTGCCTTTAGCTCTAGATCTAATGCTCTGGACCTCTGAATATGATTCCAACCAAAGGCTCATTATGTAATTTATTTGTTGATTGTCATTTTCCCCATACATTGTCCTCATGTTCTTGTTTTCAAGCTCTCAGTTTAGTCCAGTAAAACTTATTTATTTTGCATAAATTTGTGTTCTTACCTGGTCTGGTTCAATGATTAGTATATTCAAGAGCTTGCTGTCGTATGGAGAACTTGATGCAGATTGAATAAAGAAACAAGTCAAGAAATAGTGGGAAAGAAGAGCCCAAAGTGAAAATGAATCAAACAGTTGTAGAGCAGGACTGCTAGCTATTTTGAAGCCTTACTCTGATAGCTTAACTCTCTGGACTAACCTAGATAGAACAATAATATATTGATCAGAGAAATGCTTACTGAGATCTGACTGTGCATAACCATTTTTTATTATCATACAGTTCCTTTTTCTTCTTTCTTGGGTTCTTCGTTGACTGAAGGATGATTAATGCTTGTTCCATCTTTGCTTTAGTTAATGTTCTATCTAAATATCTGTTGGTTTACCTATGTAACCTTATATTCATCTGCATGCAATTCCCTGGATCCGAAGCTTTCCTTTAATGGGACTGTTTTGTTTACTGTTGCTTGAGCAAGAACATGCATAATGAAGAGTCCATCCATGCTCTTGCCTAGCAAGTTTTGGAATTGACTGCTGCTTTATAAGATATTTGGCAGATTCCTTTAATAAGTTATATTGTTTCTATTCCATACTTTGTTCTTGTCTTGTTTTTAACAGTTTTTTACTTAAAAAGTGATTTGTAGATTAACACGATCAGTAAATTTCCTGTGGTTCACATACAAAAATGATGGAAATTCTTTAAATGGTTTTTAACAGGTGATGATGATACTAACGGTCATATTGACAATATGTGCTGCTTTGTGAGACCTGGTGTGGTAATATTGTCCTGGACTGATGATGAAAAAGATCCTCAGTATGAACGATCCAAGGAAGCTTTTGATGTTCTCAGCAAGGCAACCGATGCTAATGGTAGGAAATTCCAGATAATTAAACTCCATGTGCCTGGACCACTTTATATGACAGAAGAAGAGGCTGCTGGAGTTATGCAAGTAAGAATTTTATGTCTTTTAATGACTTTTGACATATGTTTAGAAGTAAAATGCAAGTTAGGCCTTCCAACACCCACAGACATGTAATGGAGGTATTTAAATCCCTGAAAATTGATCTGATTTCTGCAATTGTCGGATTTCTCACCTTGTTGAAATTCCAACAACTATGTCCGTCGAATGCGCTACCTCAACTGAGACCTTGATCAGGAAAAGATACTTGAAAGTACCAAATTCATTGTTTCGCTGTTTTGAGAATATTAACAGGCAGAATTGTTAGCAATTGGATTACACGAGATGTGATCCTATCTCTTTGATGCATCTTAAATTTAATATATGAATCTAACATAATTTGCCGAATAGAGATTAATTTGTCTGATATATTTTCGTTAAACTCCATTGACATCTATATCTTCTTGGACAGGTTAACCTTTTTTCCATGTATTCTAGTCTCTTTAGTGGAGTCTCTTATATAAAGCATTTCACTTCTCTGAAAAGAAACTGCCAAAGTTCTACATATATGTTAATCTAGTCCTCTACAAGAGCACAACGACTGCACCAACGTACAAGCCTTTAGTTTTTCAATTTTCCATTCTCTCACTTTGGAATAGTTGATGTCCAGAAATTATTTCTCCTAAATATTCTAAATGCATAAGACTATCGATTATCTTCATTTACTAGTGGACAAACAAATTAATTAATGTTGCATAATATTTATGTTCTTAATTTAATGTGGCTGTAACAGGATGATGATGCCAAATCACGAACTGCGAATACAAGACTTGCTGCTTCTTATGTGAACTTTTATATTGCTAATGGAGCAATCATTACACCACAGTTTGGAGACAAGAAGTGGGACAAGGAAGCTGTTCGTGTTCTCTCGCAAGCTTTCCCAGATCACAGAGTAAGCAAATACTTCTCCTAAATGTTCTATGTTTCCTCAACATCATTCGTTGATATCATGTAAGCTCCAGCGCGATGGCATATTTATTGGCACAACCAGTCTTACTGCATGGAACCGGTGTTTGAAAACTTAATGGACTTTTGACTCAAATAATGCTTTATTCTTCGTTTCTTTCTGACATCCTATCATACGACTCTTATCACTATTGTTTATGAAATGAGTGTTTTGTTTTCGGTTTCCTTGGCTCAGGTAGTGGGAATTGAAGGTGCAAGAGAGATTGTTTTGGGTGGTGGAAATATACACTGCATCACCCAACAACAGCCAGCTACTGTGCCCAGCTCATCGAATTAGGTGAGACCAAAACATATTCATAAGCCAAACCAGTGGATGATTAATATGTTTCATTCTCTTTGCACTACCTAAGCTGCAAAGTGCACTCTGTATACTATTTCTGGTTGAGAATTTATAGTTTGTAACAATGAAGTACAATAATTCCGACTCCTGTATGGACTTGGTAAAATTCTGACTTGGGGAGTAGGAGCAGCAGCAGCAGCGTGACCCAGATTACAAAATTTTCAAAGAGAGGAAATGTGTTGGCGTAGATCTTGATTCCATCATATTAGCTTGGTTTTCTTTTCAAGCTAATATTTTTCAGTTCTCTCTTCTTGAGTCATTTACTCATTTTTGGTTTAATTAAGTAAACTATTCTCAAACTTCCTATTTTTAGTTCATGTGTAACCAAATGAAATAATACTATTAGGTTTACCAAAATCTTGAAGCAAATTACTGCTGAGCATTTAGGGTAAAGGGGTTTGTTTTAATGTGCATGTGGTCCATCAGGGTTCCATTTATCCAGAAAATAAAAAAACAAATCAAAACAACTCCATACTTTGAATTAGGCTACTTGAAGTTGATTTGATTCTCACTGTACTGGTGAATGTAACATGCTCAAATCATATTTCAATTTAATGATTAAAAAATTGAATTGAGTCCGCGAGTCTTTTAACTTATTAATTTAATTTATTTTAATAATTTTTATTATTAAAATTGATCGATTTATTAAATAATTAACTGGTTTTTATAAATAATCGATTTTTATAAACCACATTTAACAATTTCATTCTTTAATTAAACTCTAATTTTTTAATAGACAAAGATAGATTCTTTTAATTTTGTTTTAATTTTTTCAATTTTATTCAATATTTATTAAGCGACACCAGTTTTATAATGATCTCATATCAGTTGAATTATTAAATATTTTAACCTCTTATTAACTATTTAATTTTCGGTTTTATTTTTAAAACATTAGTTCAATCCAATTACATAGTTTGGTTATTCTTTAATTGATAACCAACTTAATAAAAAGATTGGTTCAATTTAGTGATCAAATTTTCTGTTTAAAAATCATATATTATTTTTGAACAGTAGTAAATAAGGACAGCTTATATCATATTCTAACATTCTCTAAATATCTTTAAAATATTATATCATAGAAAAATGTCTAAATAAAATTAAT
Source organism: Erythroxylum tenue (assembly GCA_027568955.1). NCBI lineage: Eukaryota > Viridiplantae > Streptophyta > Magnoliopsida > Malpighiales > Erythroxylaceae > Erythroxylum > Erythroxylum tenue. The sequence continues at coordinate 23,806,691 of JAOSBM010000006.1, forward strand.
TGATAATTTTTAAAATCATTTTTTTAAAATTGAGGATCTTAATTCCCAAAATAGATGTGTTGTTTATCAAAATCGAAATTATAATATTAATTAATTAATAATTTATAACTATATGTTAAATAAATAAAATTCAAGCGTAATCAATTTTACCCTGAATTTGTACTAACAAGATTAATATATAAAAAGGCATAATAGTATTAGGTAACATTATCTCTTTCTATTAATTACCATTTGATAATTTTTTATTAAACTCAAAAAAATTAGTGGAACAAATTTTAATTATTTTAACAATTCAAAGTTATAAATGTGTTTATATTTCGTGAATAATTTAATTATTTTTCTTTAGTAAAATTTTGAAACAGCAAGTAAGATCATAAATAAAAAATTAAAGAAAAAAAGAATCAAAATTATTTTGTATTCCAATTCTTTTCTTATAAAAATTTCAATGGAGATGAAAGAAAAAGAGACCTAGCTAGCACATTAGGATGTTGTGCTGGAATAACTTTGGGAGACAAACTAATTTGTTCAGTTGAAATGTAGCAATGAAGCACCAAGTGACACTAACGCCCTCACCTTAAACTTTTTTTTTATTAAAGGGAAAAACGGATAAAGTTACAAAACAAGTATGGGGAAACAGATCCCTGACAGATCCTTTATCAGGAGACGTTGGCACCCTATAGGTGTAGTAACAAAAGTTGTGGCACCGATAGGATAATGTTCTGCGTGAGTAGCAAGTCAGTCAGCGCATCTGTTGCTCTCTCGGTAAATATAGCGATGAACAGCAGTCCAATTCCGCGTGAAAAGTTCGTAAATACCCATAACAATGGGTGGGCCCTCACCTTAAACTTTTCGAATGAATCGTGAAAAGATTTCTAATCTCCACTCTCTCTCTCCCTTTCCTTTACTGTAGTTGCAAGTGTAATTATTTAATTAAATCCAATATATTTTCACAAGTTTCTTTTGTAGTCATTAAATAAAAAAATAGATTTTAGACTGATTGAGTTTAGGTTTATATTTATATTTATATTTTGACAAATATGTACGTAATGTATGTAAATCCCTCCATTACGATTGTGAAGCTAGAAACAAAATATGATTAGAAAAGAAAAAAGAAAGAAAAGGCTCCAATTTTTAGATTTTCTATAAAAGAGAGGGGAGAGAGAGAGAATCCATTGATTGACTGAAGAGAGAAGGAAAGGAAATGAGGTGTACTTTCTAAAAACTAAATGTCATGTATGGTGTGGCAAATAGTGGATGATAAGTGGATCAATGAAAATAGGTTCAAGATCCCTAGGCAGTCGACCTAATACCAATTCACCTTCTTCTTCTTGGTTAAGAGCTTCTTCTCTCTCATTCTCTCATTTATGTTGTTAGTCTCACCGACAAAGTCAACCATATAAGTCATCTCTCAGTCTCAACTACTTCCATCTCCTCCATCTTTCAATATGTCTTTATTATTTTAATTGCTTTCTTGCTCATGTCATTCCATTTACTGTTTAAAGAATCCAACTTAATGCAATGAAGAAAGTTTTGATTCAAAACAATCAAATATTAAAGATGTAGCCAAAACTACGCTATCTCTTTTCTCTCACTCTGCATTCTTAATGCAATGAAGAAAGTTCTGATTCAAAACAATCAACAATTAAAGATGTAGCCAAAACTACGCTCTCTCTTTTCTCTCACTCTAAACTTTTCCCCACTGAAAATGACTTCACGATGGGCTGATCTTATTGTCTTCCTGCTCATTCTTCCCCTCATTGGTTTCTTGAATTTCTCTTGCCTTTATTTTTGACCTTCCCTTACCTTTGACTTATTCTTCATCCCTCCTTCCCTTCACTCATTCCTACTAGAGCTATTTGGGGTATTTTGGTCCTTTAGCTTTTTCTATTCCTACCAAAGCCTTTTATTTCTATTTTTGGAAATGCCTTTTTAAAGTTACTGTAGAAAACAGAGAAAATAGGAAGAGAAAAACTCTGTTTCTCATTCATCATATGTGATTATAGACAACAGACTCCTAATCAAAGTTGTTGGATCCCGCTTCCGGAACCCAACTCTTGAACCCTAAACATGCATAACGATCATCTTGCCTTGTAGGGTTTATT
>JAOSBM010000006.1:23813086-23826389 GCA_027568955.1 Erythroxylum tenue
CTTGTTCTCATAAGAATTTGGTAACAATTGGAGTTAAATTGAGGAACGGTGCTTTAATGCAAGTAATTCACGACCAAGTCTAAGTTCAGGTGTAAGTCTCCGCCCAGTCGGGCTCCGGAAACGGGGTCCGACAACTAAAGTGTGCACATACACTGTGACAATATTCCCAGCACTTATCTCATCAAGAATGAAGTGACAATCGACTTCTATGTGCTTCGTACGTTCATGATAAACTGGGTTAGCACCTATGTGCATCGCTGTCTGACTATCACAATAGAGACGCATAGGTCCAGAACAAGCAACACCAAGAAAACCCAATAAACTTTGCAGCCACTTAAGTTCACAAGTTGTGATTGTCATAGCTAGATACTCAGCTTCAGTAGATGAACGAGAAACGGTCTGTTGCTTCTTAGTTTTCTAAGAAATGGGTGAATTACCCAAAAGAATGAAATAACTAGTCAAAAACCTTCGTGTCCAGGGACAACTAGCCCAATCGGAATCACAATAAGCATACAAATTCATATCACAATTTGAACCCAAAAATATGCCTTGTCCTAGATTGCCTTTCAAATACTGAACAACAAGCAAAGCTGCGTCCCAAAGATCTTACTTCGACTGCTGCATCAATTGAGCAAGAGTATGAATACAATAAGACAGCTCGGGGCGAGTGATAATCAAGTGAATAAGCCACCCCACCAAGCGCCTATATGGAGTCGGATCTTTCAAACTTGCACCAGCAGCAAGAGCTAGTTTGTGGTTTTTTTCAAGCGGAGTTGTAGCCAGTTTAGCCCCTAATAAACCAGTTTCAGATATGATATCCAATGCATATTTACATTGGCATAAGAATATACCATCAGAATTACGAGCCACCTCCATCCCCAAGAAATACGTAAGAGATCCCAAGTCCTTCATTTGAAAACATTGGATTAAATAATCTTTGAATCACTGGATAGTTACATCATCATTCCCAGAAATAATAAGATCATCAATGTAGACGAGAATATTTAACTGAACATCCCCATCCCGAAATTGAAACAAAGAGTAATCGGAGACTGATTGCGAAAAGCCAAACTTTTTCAAAGATTTTTCCAGCTTAGCAAACCAACACTGAGGAGCCTGTCTCAATCCATACAAGGATTTTTGAAGTTTACAAACCTTGCCCAAAGAAGAAGAAGCGAAACCCGGTGGCATCTTCATGTACACTTCTTCATCGAGATCACCATGCAAAAAAGCATTTTGCACATCCATTTGATGCAAACTCCAATTCTTTATAACGGCAATAACAAGTAAAGTACGCACTGTAACCATTTCGCTGTGGGAGAGAAAGTCTCATGATAGTCGATTCCTTCAATCTGATTATTTCCAAGAATCACCAATCGTGCTTTACATCGCTCAATGCTTCCATCAGAATGATATTTGATTTTATAAACCCACTTGCTGCCAATTGCTTTCTTCCCTGGTGGCAAATCCACTACTGTCCATGTGCCATTGTTCTCAAGAGCCTGTATTTCATTTCTCATTGCCTCTCTCCAACAATCTTCTTTGGCAGCTTCAGCATATGAAGTAGGTTCACGTCCTGCAGTAATACTTGCCAAAAAGCACTGGTGTTGCAAGGAAATCTTATCATAATTCACAAAATTTGATATAGGATAGAGAGTACCTGAGGAAGTTGATTGGTCTAGTGAGCACGCAGCGGGGCTTAATTTGGTGGTGTGAGTCACATAGTCTTTTAAACGAATAGAAGGTAATTTAACTCGTTGTCCCTTTCCCAAGGGTTCTACTGAAGCATCATCATTTCCCACACCATTATTTTCCAAGTTTCCCTCTTCAGTGCTTGCGTTCACAGCAGTCAAGGTCTCTACATCACAAGTTTCCTCAACATCTCTACCCTTTTCGTTGACTTGGCCTTCCCCATCAACATGACCCAATTCCTCACTATCACCATACCATCCTTGAGCACCAGATTTGTTCAAATCTTCAACAAAAACATTTTTATCAACATACGAAAAATCAGTTTCAACAAACACCACATCTCTTGAAACAAAATATTCATAAGTCTCCAAGTCATACAACCTCCATCCTTTCTTTCCAAATGGATACCCAACAAAAATGCATTTGCGACTTCGACTAGAGAATTTATCTTTGTCACGATTCAAATGATGACTATAACAAAGACATCCAAATGTTCGAGCATTTTTGTAAGATGGTTGCTGTCCAAACAGAATGTCATAGGGAGTTTTACATTTAGAAGCAAAGATGGAGTTCGATTAATTAAATACCCAGCTGTAAGAACACACTCACCCCAAAACTCAATGGGCAATTGTGCTTGAAATCGTAGTGCTTGTGCCACGTTTAGAATATGGCGATATTTTCTTTCCACTCGCCCATTCTGTTGAGGAGTCCCAACACAAGAAGTTTGATGGATAATACCATTTTCATCAAAGTAATTTTTCAAACTCACAAATTCACTTCCGTTGTCACTTCTAACAATCTTTACATCTTTCTTAAATTGCCTTTGAATCATTGCCATAAAATTCTTAAGAACAGTACCTACTTGGTGTTTTCCATTCAACAAGTATATCCACACAACACGAGAACAATCATCCATAATAGTAAAAAATAATTTGCTCCACAAGAAGCCGAAACTCTATACGGTCCCCATAAATCACAATGTATCAAATCAAAACATCTTTGGCTTTATTGTCACTAGAAGAAAACACTTCTCTTGTTTGCTTAGCTCTAAAACAAACATCACAAGCTTTATTATTATCTTTATCAAATTGAACCATTTCAGGAATCAATTCTAGCACCTTAGAAGAAGGGTGTCCCATTCGCCTGTGCCAAAGCTCGAAAGACGCAATTCTGTCCATCTTGTAATCATGAAGTGGAGCTGCTTCTTTGAGAAAATAAAGCACCTCACGTTGCTCACCCGCCCCAATCACCTTCCTCGAACTTTGGTCCTGTATAACACAAATTTTTTCATTTATTTGAATTACCAACTTTGAATCTCTAAGGAGCTGTGATACAGAAATTAAATTGCATGTTAATTTTGGCACAAAGAGAACATGCTGCAATTTTAATGTTCCTCCAAGAAAAGCAGTCCCTTCTTTCACGGACATGGTCTCCATTCCATTAGGCAACCCAACCGGACATGGCATAATGTCTCTCACTTCATCTATACAAGCATATGCCCCAGTCATATGATTGGAAGCTTCAGAATCGATAATCCAAGGCAAAAGATTTTGCTTACCCATCAACGTTTCATTAGTACCAGCTTTGTGAGAGTTTAACATTCCTAGCAATGTGGCCCATTGCTCATCATTCAAACCCACAATTCCTTTTATGTCTGCATCAGTTGTGAAAGCTCTTCTACCATCAGTCCCAGAAGTTTGACTTGCGTTTGCTTGTGGAAGTCCTGCCTTTTCTTGTCCACCACCAGCACCGCGTTTACGCCCTCCACCACGTCTAGAGGAAGTCATTTGTGGTCTGTTTCTCCACCATTCAGGGTACCTTATTAGTTGAAAACAAGAATCTTCCTATTTGCAATTTGGCCACACCACATTCTTATCCTTTGTGCCCCCCGCCCCTGAATGCCTACTTCCTGTTTGCATCGCAAAGCTCATTGGGTTCCCTCTTTCTTCTTTTGAACGAGTCACTATCTGCACTCTTTCTTGTTGCACCACCATTGCGTACACTCGATTCAAATTAGGCAGGGGCTCAGTAGTCAAGATATTGGAACGTATTGTTCCATAGCCTTCTTCATCTAATCCCATTAGAAATTGATGAACCCTCTCCTCTTCATACTTCTTTTCCAAATCAGTTGTCAAGTTACATCTGCATCCAGTACAAGTACACACCGGTATCTTGTCATAATTGTTCAATTCATACCAAATCGTTTCAAGCTGACCATAATAGGCAACAATGGCCTGCCCATTCTGTTTGCAGTTCGCCAAATCTGACCTCAATTGCTAAACACAAGGTCCATTCCCAATAGAAAATCGCTCCTTGATGTCATCCCACAAATCTTTCACAATTTTTATATGTGAAATAGTTGAGCGAAGTTTGGGTTCAATGGTATTAAACACCCATGATAACAGCATAGAGTTGACTGTCCATCAATCTTCGATTTCCAGTGCATCCTCAGCTGGTTGTTTGATCGTACCATCAACAAAGCCATATTTCTTCTTGGCATGGAGTGCAGTCGGCATAGCTCATGCCCATTCATCTTAATTGTCTCCTCTCAATTGAACTTGAGTAATCACATTGCCTGGGTTATCATTCGAAGTGAGAGTATAAGAGTTTGAAGGTTTCTTGTTTGAGGCAGATTTCTCTTCTTCTTTTGATGGGTCAACCATGGCTCTGATACCATGTAGAAAACAGAGAAAATAGGAAGATAAAAACTCTGTTTCTCATTCATCATATGTGATTATATACAGCAGACTCCTAAACAAAGTAAACTCCTAAAATTGAGCAACAAGAAATCTTTAAAATAGGAAAGATATCAATACAGATATATACAAAATAATATCCCAAAAAATATGCCTAATACCTTTGTCAAAAGTTGGTTCCTTCCCCTTAAAAGCATAAAGGTATGTAACCCTGGTCTAGCTCATCATCCCCCTAGCTTGTGATTTTCCACCACTATCTTCTAGTTCCTGACCTTGTATCCTGTTGTAAATTTAGAAAACTCCCTAAATAGGATTGAGCAAGACCCATCATCCTTGAATCATGTGACATGTAGAAGGTAGCAATAGGTCCTCGGCTATCAAAGGAACCTTACTTTGCATTATTATCCTCTTAAGAAGAGGAGGATCACACAATAATAACTCCAAAACTAAAGGTGCTCAAAGCAGGAGGTATCAGCTAGGAATCCTCACTAATTAGATTTGGGACTTTGAACTCCTTTTCTGATTATCTCTAACTAGGTGCAGAAAAAATAGAGGAATATGGGACTAGTGGAGGTGCACCTTTTAGAAGAAATCTTGTATTGTTTACCTTTTCCTCTCAAGTTGAAGCACTAAGGGTGGTTAAAGAAGGTCCTTGCTACCTCTCTCAACTACCTATTTTCTCCAATCTTGGTAGTCAACATCAAATTGGATAAGATCAAGAAAAAATCTAACACTTTATGGGTTAACATACATAACATCCCTTGAAGTACTAAACTACAAGATGTATGCGTATACTTGTGAGTTTCATAGGGAAACCATTATGCATGGACAAAAACATAATGAGGAGAAGGAAAATTTGTTTAACGAGGCTTTGTATAAACATTGACATGTCCAAAGAGCTTCTAAACTTTATCCCCGTTATGTAATCAATAGAAATCAACATACTCTTTGAGGATTCTATAATGGTTTCCTACCAGTGGCAATTATCCCTCAAGGTCCAAGGTAAGCAATGAAAACCTAGAGTAAAACCATCAATAGAGGGGACTATAGCGAGCTGATGGAATTGGATGAGTTAGTGGAAGAGGAAGCATTGACTAAGGCTTAGGAACAAATGTTGAATTCATTTAGAAGTGATGTAATTGACTTTTAAGTGAAGAGTTACAAAGCCCCCTAAGGATAACAACTTAATGAATTAGAGAAGGAGGAAATGGGTAATGGACAAGAAGAAAACAAAGAGTCCACTGTGGTTGAAAATACACTTAACACCCCTCAACCTGGTGAATTTGCAACAAACTAGACTAAGAATAATGTAAAGAATAATAATAATGTAAATGAAACCATTGAAGAGGAGTTTTAGAGTGTTAAAAGAAGAAAATCTAAATGGAGCAATCAAAGAAAGGGCTTCAAAGGTAAAAATCACCTCAAATGATGATTATAATTTAGAATGTGAGTGGATTAAACTACCCTAAAAAGCTTCAAACTTTAAGAGATTTTGTCTCTATAAAAAATACCGTGTTATTGGGTCTTTTTGAAACCAAGATAAGGTAAGAAAATATGAATAAATTGAGAAGTTTAGTTCCTTACTAGAACTTTATATCAAACCATCAACTATATGGGAGAATTATTTATCTTTTTAAAGAGTTAGAAGTTAGCGATCAAGCAGTCTATGCATCAATACACTTTATTCAGGAAAGCTTTATAGTCTTTGCTTCTATAATCCTTGGCTTCAATTTTAAATTTCAGAGAAAGACACTTTGTGAAAACCTATTGCGAATGATAGCGTGTCATAACGCTAGTTAAAATAAAATAACTAGACTACTACTATAGTAGTGGTGAGTCTAGGTCAATCCTATAGAGAATGTGTGTAAAGTTTATGAAATGAAATTAATCGATGTTTAGGTTAATTATTAATCCACAATTAATAGTTTGGATTTTTCAAGCAAGAAAAATAGTAAAATATACTTAACCCAGGTCGTTGGCATTGATGTCACCTCTGAACTAGCGTCGAGATGTCTAGCCCTCTATGAGTCTCTCCCGAAAAAATGCTTCAACCCCTATTCAATGTCCCTAGCTGAAATTCCCTTCGGTTCTCTTCATTGCGCCTCCCTCTCTTCTGTTTCACGCTACTCTCTCCCAACCACGCTATTGTTTTTGATGTGACAATTAAACTCTTTGCCCAAGCTACTGTACACTTTATAAAACCCTTGTAGACATTTACTCTCGAAACACCTTCCTTGTCTGTGTTTTTGTTTGTGTGAAACATAGACATGGTTTGCATTTTTTTACGTAGACGTTGGAAGTTTTGGAGTTATATTTTTTCTTCATGCTTCATTGTCGTTTTGCTTCTCTTCCAACTGCTGGCTTATGCACTGCTGTATTGGTCATCATTAAATTCATGTGCATGGGACTGTCCCATCTCATGCCTTCATCTTCTTTATATTTTCAACATATATCTCCTTTCTTAGCATTTTGATGTCTTCTTCTTGCTCCATGAAGACAAGTGAGTATTAGCTTTCAAAAAAATGGTCCAATTATTGTGCTTTTGACCTATTTTAAATTCTTTGCTTCCAAATTGTAATTAAAATCATATATGAATTAAAGTGAGTATCTTAAGCATTTTCATGTCAATAATCGCTAAGTGTTATGGAATAATTTCATTATCAATTAAGCAGCTATCAATTTCCCCAACACTTAGCTTTTGGTCGTCGTCGGGCAAAACATCAAATTTAAGCTCATCGACCCAAAATATTTACTCATTTCTCATATGTTCCAAGAATACATAATCATAAACAAAGATAAATGACTTTCAAAAATCGTAGCAAGAAATCAGCATTCCAAGCTTTTACTCATGATCAATCAACATTCAATATCTTCAAAAAATGAGCAATCTACTGGTAGACTTGGAAAATGTGTTTAACTAAAATATATCCACGGGTACATTCAACACCATTCATGATCATGACAATCCACAACTTTGCATATCATTTCATTTCTCCACCACTAAAATTTACATGCAAAATCATGAATCAAAGGACTTTCAAGGTTGTAATGTGGGCAAAGGTAAGGTGAGATGTATTTGGGTCAAGTAGCATGAAAGCCATTAAGCTAGTGAAACAAAGCAACACTCATAAAAAATTGGGTACCGTTAGTTGTGACAAATGCAACATTTATAATTTGCAACCTCATTCAGCTCACACATACAAACCACATGAAGTGTATACCAATTCGAAGGAATCACTCATATAATTTATGCCAACAATACATTGAATCACTAGAGCGAACCTTCTACGCCAACATCTACCTCATATTTAGCATACTTAAATAACACATCCATTACAACTCTAGGAAGATGCATTAATTAGGAATAACTTTGCAAACTCATATGTACATCTTCCTTGATAAATTTATTTAAACAATTTTTTCATTCTTTTCTTTCCTTCTTTCTTTCTTTTTCATTTTCTTTTCCTTTCTCTTTTTCTTTTTTCCTTTTGCTTTTCTCTTTTCTTTCTTTCTTTTCCTTATAAAAATAAAATAAACTACAACAACATGGGAATTTCAATGATAAGACATAACAAAACATCCTAACATTAACCAACCCACACATATGTACACCCGCACACTTACACTTTTGTACATCCACAAACTCACCACTCACAAATGTTCCATTAGTTTTATAGCTTGGGTAGGGCATTTGGGTAAGTATAAAGCATGAAATGTGGTTAGTACGCAAAGAAAAAGTATAAAGCTCATAGGAGTTTATCAAGAGAAAAATCATATCAATGGGATAGGTTATTTGGCTAATGTAGTTTATGAAAACAAAGAATGCTTAATTATATCCATGTTCATGCATGTGATAAAAATGTGGTCTTGAATAGAAATTTAAGGCAAAATTAGGATGTACATGTCATGAATATCACACATTATCAAAAGAAAATGAGACTGATATGAATGTTTCAGTCTAATAAGGCTCAAAATCTCATCGATTTTGTCTACCACTAGTCACTATTCTTCTAAAGATAATGCTTATCGACCAATCACAAGAGTAAAAATACATGCTAAAGTTGCCATGAAATTGTCTAGTCAACTCATTCTCTAATAATGACTATATAGTCCTAGAAGCAATAGAAAATGTTTATGTGTTTGTTTTATTCTTTCTCTCATTTTGATTGAAAACTTAAAAACAATCAAAAATAAGCCAACAAAGAAACACACATGCATAAAAAATAAATGCAAAAATTTTAAAGCAAAGAAATTTACTTCCCTTGGGTTGCCTCCCAAGAAGTGCCTTTTTGTTTAGAATCGCTGGCTTAACTCCTTCTTCCCCTCACGTGAGAAAATTGTGATCTTTAATTATTATAGTTAGCGTCACTTCCACGTGAGGTTGTTTCAGATAGGGCCTTAGTTGATCATCATCCCCATTTAGCATCTTCCTTATCCTTAGATTCTCAATCACGACTGAGTTCATACACTCCAAAAAGATTTCAAATGTCTCTTCACCTTTTTCTTCCTCATTTAATTCCTCTAACTTGCTAAGTAAAAGTAAAGAGTCATTCTCAACAACAAAATGGAACTCAATATTTACCTTCGAACTAAAAGATATAGATTTTTATGCCTCGAGCTCCTCCTCAACTTCTTCGACACAAGCAACTCCTTGAGTAATTCTCTCAAAATTCTTAAGCTCCTCATCACTCTATAAGATTTTTGTACTAACGTCCATTGGGTATACCTCAGGATAATACGATTGTTCCTCTTCCATTTGTGATTCTAGGTAGTTGATCCTCGCCGCCATCTCATCTATTTGGCTTGCCATGTTCTAGTTTCTAGACGTTATATGCCTCATTTCGTGCTAGAACTGTTGCAGCTGATGTTGTAGGTTCTGTTGAAATTGGAGATTGCTAGCAATCACAACATTCATCAATTCTGGTCCACACGAGAATTGCTGTGTGTCCTGCAAACTATTATGGAAGTAATTCTGATCATTATTCCATCTATAACAAAAGTTAGGTTAATCAGTCCAAACATTACTATAGGATTGAGAATATGAGTTATAAAAGAAATTACTTCCGTCCATATCGAATTTTTTAAAAATTTTATTTAATAAATCACAAACACAAAACAAAATAAAGAAAGGATCACGAAATAACTGAAAAGAAACCAATTGCGAACAACTATATACAAAACACCAATTAAAATCACAAACAAAAACTAAAACATCGCATTTCCCGACAATGAAGACAAAATTGATAACGCGTCGTAAGGCTAGTCAAAATAAAATAAATAGACTACTACTATAGCTGTGGTGAGTCTAAGTCGATCCCACAAAGAGTGTGTGCAAAGTTTATGAAATGAAAATAATCGATGTTTAGGTTTAGGGGTGGTTTGGATTTTTCAAACAAGAAAATAAAATGAAACTAGACTAGTAAAAACAAATTAAAGAAAACATGTGAAAAATGATAAAAGTGGGAAATTCGGTAGGAACCCGATTCTTTGGTTCAATCTTGACCTACACTCTAATTAAACATATTCCTAGAAACTATTAATCATAGGTTAACAATTAACCTAAGTTTTCCTTAAGTTTTATTTAATCAAGATACGCTCGTTAATTAAATCTAACCACCTACTAACCTAGTATACGATCTCTAGATTTAATTAGGCAATAACATTACGAATTAGGAAAACTGATTAATCAAGGCAACAACCACATATAATGTGTCATTTAACTTAGGTCATGTTATCCCTAATGATTACGAATCATTAATCGCTACACATGAATTTCAACATAACAATTACGGATTATATCAAAATTCTAGCAATAGGTTTGCAATTAAAAGATTCAATGAACGTATTAAAATTATCCTTTCATAATACCCAATAGATTCATACACAAATAATTGAATAATAACGAAAATTTGATTATCCATACACAAAACCCAAATCAATTAACACAAGATAACATAATCAATTCCTAATGAGAAAAAAATAACAAGAATAGTGAAATACACTTAATTCGGGTCGTCGACGGTGATGTTACCTCCAAACCGGTGTTGGGATGTCTAGCCCTCCATGGGTCTATCCCGAAAAAATACTTCAGCCCCTATTTAATGTCCCTAGCCGAAACCCCCTTCGGCTCTCTTCTTGCACCTCCCTCTCTTCTGTTTCACGCTACTCTCTCCCAACCACGCTACTGTTTTTGATGTGACAATTAAAATCTTGGCCCAAGCTATTGTACACATTATAAATCCTTTGCAAACGTCTGCTCTTGAAGTACCTTCCTCGTCTACTTTTTTTTAAACAGACGTTAGACATCTTGGAGCTGTGCATTTTCTTCATGCTTCACTATCATTTTGCTTCTCTTTCAGCTGCTAGCTTATACACTGCCGTATTGGTCATCATTAAATTCACGTGCATGGGGCTATCCCGTCTCATGCCTTCATCTTCTTTGTATTTTCAACATATATCTCCTTTCTTAGCATTTTGATGTCTTCTTCTTACTCCATGAAGACAAGTGAGTATTCTCCTTCGAAAAAAATGGCCCAATTGTTGTACTTTTGACCCACTTTAATTTCTTTGTTTTCAAATTGTACCTAAAATTTTATATGAATTAAAGTGAGTATTTTAAGTATTTTCATGTCAGTAATCTCTATGTGTTATGGGATAATTTCATAATCAATTAAGCATCTATCAGCGAATCCAAGGTAAATATTATAGATCCTAGTTGATCTTTGGTGATTTTAACTTAACTTTACTTAGGTCAAAAGCTAAAGGCCACTTAAGCTTGAGAAGTTATACTGAAGATCTTAAAGAATGAGTGGAAAAATTGGCAATAGTTAATTTGCAATATGAAGGGAATAAATTCACCTGGAATAACAAACTTGATTTAATTAAGCTAATTTCTTATGAAAAAGCTAGATAGAGCTATGGTAAGCCTTACATGTCCCACAAATGTTCTTGAAAGTAAAGTAAGATTTATAGAGCCCCTATTTTTAAATCATATGCCCATCAAAATTAATGATTTTTTGTAAGGTACATGAAAAGTATCCTTTTAGATTTAATAATTTTTTTAGCTTTGTATGAGGGATTCTAAGAAGCAATGTCAAAAAGAATGCAAGCTGAAATTCGAGGAACCAAACTATTTTATATATGTAAAAACTAAAAGGTGTAAAATAGAAGCTAAAGAGGCTAAATGGTGAAAGGGACTTAAGCACTAAATAAGCAGTTTTGAATCCTAAAAGGAAGCTATTAGTTATTCAGTAAAAACTCTAATAGTCCTGGAGTCAAAGAGATCTTGGTGGATGAGAAGTAGGCTTTGAAGGAGTGCCTAAGCAAAGTTGAGGATCATGCCTCCTTATTGAAGAAAAGGGTTATAAATAACTAGTCGAAGGAGGGTGATAGATGTACCAAATACTTCTTTAAAGCAATAGTTGCAAAGAGGAACTCTAAAAAAAATATATTTTGTTGTTATTCAATAAGAAAGATTAAACTCTAAGCAAGATGAATTGTTGAGTAAGGTAATGTCCTTCTTCAAGAACTCAATTGAACCTTACTCCACAAATCTCTTTTTAGTTTAATTCCTTAAATCTTTCATCAATTTCCAAATCAGTGAAGTGGATGCTCTGAAACCTATTAAACCCTTAAAATTTGTGGCAACTGTCATTCAGATGAATGGTAAAAAAGCTTCAAGTCTAAATGGCATAAATGGATTCTTCTTTCACAATGTTTGGATGTAAGTGGGCTTAATGGTAACTATAGCTATTATGCATAGGAAATAATTAGTTAGAGAATTTTATTAGATAAGATTTTTAGTTAGCTATATATTTATCTATATCTTAGAATTAGTAATGTGATTGAATATATCCCTAATTTCTAGGATATATTCTAGGGATCTTTCCTATGTATATATTTTGGTAACCTATTCGACTAATAAAACATAATAAAATTATTCTGCTTTATATGGTATCAACCATCGATTCTTTCAGGAGAATCTTTTGTCCAAAATTTTGTTCTGCTACAAGGGAAGGTAGCCACTAAAACCTAGCCAAGAAGCCATGTTATGTCACTGCTACTAGTAATGTTTCTCAATTTGACAAAATTGTTGTAACCTTTACAAAGGACTTACCAAACATTTGTGCAGGCTATAGTCTAAATGGAAAAAATTATCTAAAGTGATCTCAACTTGTTCGAACATTCTTAAAGGGAAAAGGAAAGATGAGTCATATGTTGGGGACTGGACCAGTAAAAATTGATCCTAGGTTTGACGCATAGGACGAGCAAGATTCCATGGTTATGTCATGGTTATGGAACTCAATGAATCTTGAAATAAGTGATACATACGTGTTTTTAAGCACAGTTAAAAAGATTTTGGAAGCAATTCAACAAACTTACTCTAAGGTTAATGATGTTGCTCAAGTTTACGAGATCAAAACTCAAATTTCAATAACTAAGTAAGATACTCTCTAAAAAATTGAGTATTTGAATCTCTAATAAAGTCTATAGCAAGAATTAGATGATTACCAATGCATCAAAATATAGTGTGCAGAAGATGCAGGAATGCTAAAACAATTTATGGAAAAAGATCAAACCTACGAATTATTTACTAGTTTTAATGTAGAATTCGATGTTATGAGAGTCCAAATTTTAGGAAGAGATGAGCTTCCATCCTTGAATATGGCTATTGCTATAATTAGAATTGAGAAAGCGAGAAGAAGTGTGATGCTAGAAATACATCCAACATCTTCCTTAGTAACTAAATTCACTAATTTGAAGGAGATAAGTGTTGCACAAATTGGAGAATGTTGGACCAATGGTGGTTGACAAAATTAATTCCACTTGTGTTTTGATAATAACAAGATAGATAGACTTGATTAAGAAATTAATTGCAGGATTTATTAGATTGAAAGAAATCTAGAAGATTATGG
>JAOSBM010000006.1:23887626-23898130 GCA_027568955.1 Erythroxylum tenue
ACGCCACCCTCGCGGGGCACGGACTCGGATATCACCAACGATATCGGGTTCGGGTCACTCGGGAGTGGGGTGTTACATAAAACCTATTATTCTGTAGTATTTTTCTTTTATATATCCTTTATTTCCGCAATGACTACACATAATTTATGATTTCCCTTTCTTATTTTATTGTCCAAGAGATGCTAGAGCAGATGATTCAATCAAAGGTTGAGATAAACCTTGTATCAATCTTCTAGACTCATCTCTCATCACTATATTATATGCCTCCTCTAAGGGATGAAAAGGCTTGATCAATAAGACTTGTAAATTATAATGAGAGCATGACTCATTTAATTCATTCAAGAACTTAAAAACAACATTCTTCAATTGTTGATCCACATAATGTTGGAAACTTTGTGGATTGCAAATTCCAAACATGCAATAAGGGTAAGGTCTATAGTATCTAAGCTCCTCAAGAATCATGGTTAGTTTTGTATAATATACATCAATAGATTTGTTCCCTTGATTTAACATGGATAGATCATATTGCAATCTGCATATTCGACTATCATCAGGTTGACCAAAGAGTTTTATGAATAATTCATATATTCTAACTTATATAAAATACTGTAGAAGTTAGAGACTGACTCATATAATTCAGTAACCAGCAAATGATTAAATTTTTACATCAAATCTATGCATTGGAAAGTAGATCATTGATATCTAGTTTAGAAATTATACCATCAATGAAACTCGTTCGGCTTGACTCTGCTGAGGCTGGACGTTACCATTCGGGTCCATGGAGTCGCCGAGTTCCAACTTGAAGATACCTGCAAAATGAGAAAGGAATACCGGGGGTTGACCGCCGGTAAGCCCCTCCGATGATTAAGTCAGTCTTTTTGGTGAAGGGTTTGGTCGCGATGAGAGATGCAGGGTGTGAGAGTCGTACCGTATCATAGTGGAAATGGTACCTTATATAGGGAGAGTTGATTGAGTTTGGGCTGGGCCTTGGTATCTGCATGGGTGACTGGTGCTTTGGACCCGACCTACAAGAGTGGCTGACGATTGGGCCTGAGATTGGGCCCGGAGAGGCCGACCCAACCAATCCTGATTGAAGATGTTGAACTTAATATAAAGGGGAAAGAGTGTAAGCATTGATGAGGCTAGGTGGTGAATAAATTTAAAAGATTATTTAATAAATTTTAGGGACTATTTTATAAATTTAAAAAATTACCCGATACTAACCGGTATCAGTACAGTTTCGTTTCAGAATTCGATGCGATACCGAACCCGGTACGATATTCATAACTTTAGTTTAATCACTTATCAATGAATCTATCAACAACTTATTATTACAAGGGATCTTACATCAGCTTGCAGTTCGAATTTGCTCCTGTTTTTAAACATCTAATCTATGTACTATTTACAAAATTGATACTTTGTAGGCAATTCCGATGCGATCCAAATAGTTGCAAGTACTTCCCATGAACCTCTCTTTGGAGTTGTAACCTTCATTATTTATCAATTTTTCCTTTTACTTTTAAAAAAATTGAATACAGTATCTTATCATTCAGTACCATTTTTTGTTCGGCAGAATCGATACCAACTGAAATGGTACGAAATCTATTCCATTGCAAGCAAAGATTAAAATTCAAAATGATAGTAGATTGATTCAAGAATGGCTCTGGAATTTGTACATGTAAAAAGCCATGATTTCTCCATTTAGAATATTTTTCAAGTTTCTTACTTTGAAAACATATAATCACGAATTCCTTAAATTTTCTTTTTTGTTTTCAAATTGGCTAAAATCAAAGCCTACCTGATAGTATTAACAAAACCAACTTGATAGCAATTGGACAGGTTGACCCTGGGCAAGGTCACTATCATGAAGAACAAAATAGGCAACAAGGTTAAAGATGACATATGTTTTTTACTTGAAACTAACGTTTCGTCACAAGCTATTTGGTTTGAATCAAACAGATCCATATTATATGAGAAATAAGAATTTAAAATGAATTATATATAATAATAGCCACTTGCAATTCGAGGATGATCCCGCATTTGTTTACGTGAGTCGACTTTTCAATTTCGTAAATCTTCATTTAAGAGAAGAATGCACAATAAAGAATGAATGGTTTAGATATAAAAGGGTAGTACATCTTCAATCAAAATCTTAAAATATTGGATTATAAAAATATTTTTATATAAATCATCATTAATTCTTATTCGTAAGCATTTAATAATCTATTAAGTTTAAAGCCTCAATTAATCAATTCCCTTCGTCGGTCCTCTAGTTTACTAGTAAAATGAAAGTTAGGTAGCTCTCTTATTGTTTATCCTTCTATGATACCGAGCATGCCCTCATAAACCTATTTCCTAATGTAGTTAGTTTTGGAATGAAAAAGGTAAATCTAACTCGATTAATCTTTATTTAGTTTTACTGCTAAAAATTTTATTTGATCATACTATATCCATTTTAAATTATAATATGTGGAAAAAAATTTTGTCTTGTATAACTAATTTATAATTAATTTAAGCTAAAATTATCATTGAATATTGACTATAGATTAATTAATATTAATACTAATATTATATTGTCTAGATTTATTTAAATTATGAATTTTATATTTATTTATCTAATTTATTATATTGTGAATTATGGTCATTAATTTGCATATATTCTTATAAGAAATTACATTTTATGTTAAATTTTAGATTTATGATATGCAATAATTGAGTTGATGATTTCTTTATAGTTTGTATAATTATTAGAAAATTTTAAACATATGAATTATTAATTAAACTTAAATTTAAAACTTTACAGTAAATTAAGTTTTGGGTTCGATATAATCAAATTTTATTTCATGGACTAAGTCGATTATGAGCTTAAAATATATTTTAACAATTAGTAGATTATGATTAACCTCATTCATCCCAATTCATGTATCATTATCAACTCATAAATTTTTTAGTTATAATGCGTTATGTAGAAACAAGGTGAAGCTGAGAACCCTAGACCAGCATTCAATACAATATGTTCTCTGTGGATATGACCACTGAACTTTTCCACCGTTGAATACAGCTAGCTTGTCATTTCATTTCTTAAAATCATGGACTACATTATTTTAAGAAAAGGTCTACTGCCATAGCCGGTTGATGATGACCACTTGTCTAATTTATCGTTTCAAAAACAATGAATCAGAGAATGGTTGGAGAAAGGAGCAAGTGGGCAAGTTGAGCATGTAAGCATGCAACGCCAATAATGTGGAAGAGTAGACGTAAGAACTGTATAAAACGTTCTAAAAATTATCTAGACTGAGAATTGATAGTTTATAAATTTTCAAGCATAATTTAATGTAGAAGTCTTCATAACTTCATAAATCTGTAAAGAAAAGGGGAGACAACTTCATGTTGAATTGATCATTAAATAAGGTGAGGACGACATTACAAATGCCACTACGATTAGCCCGTAAAACTACAAACTAGAAACCAAAAATTGGCCTAAGTTTAATTGAGGCCGTTCTCCGCAAAATAAAACATTAATCGTAAGATACTTTAGTAAATCATATAACAATGTAGCCATATACATTTGGAGCAAATAATGTTATAAAAGACGACAAAAGTTAAAAGCTAGAGAATAACGTATGCAATGAAGTCATCATTGGAGCAGCCAATGGTGAGTCTGAACTGTCGAGCAGCTTACAAATTTTCAACAGGAGAGCCACTCAATTTAATAGTTACTTTTCTAAGTTGTTCCAATATATACTATCAATCCTTGTCCTAGCTAGCTAGGAATATTGGATCAATATTGTATTAATACAATATGATAAAATCTATAATTAACATAAAATTTTAAGTTAGCATTTTAACATGAGATAGCTACTCTCCCGCAAATCTGTGTTAGTTAAGTGAAACAATAAAACCATCAAGATCTCGTCTTCATAAAATCTGATTCTTTAACACAAGAATCCTTAAAGAATGCGACTGCACGTTAGAGCTCTTCTTCACCGATAAGGTATCGTTAAATGTATGAAAATTGACCACTTTCTTAGCATGTACTGCTAAAGGAATGATTGTACGGGCTCACATAATTCGTTAACACTTATCTATATCTCATCTTCCTAGAGACACCTAGTACTAGACAGTACATGCCCAAATGTGAACATGAACTTATGATTGAATTGAGCCTGCGATTATAGCGTGTGGCCCCATTTTATATATATATATATACACACACACTTACATAAGAATAAAGGTATGATTTTTCTCATTATCTCTTCCTGAATTGTCTACAATGTCGACGCTTGTCCCTGTTAGCTATAGCTTTTCCAACTGCATTCTCAACTTGCCAACTTGTCCACATGCAAATGCTTAAGAGATGAATATTGGTTGGTGAACTCTGTGATCAGAAAATAAAATTTAATCGAAAAGTTGTGGTCCTTTAGGATAACATGTCGTGGCCTTATCCGAACGGCTACCAAAGAAGAAACAAAAGTTTTAAGATTCTGCCTTTTCACTACAAGTTTCTTGGTCCATCCTTTGGAAAATTATTCAATTAAACAACAAGAAACTATTGGAGGAATATGGATACTTACTATAACCAAGTTGATATATGAGATGATGAAACTTTGCATATTTACAATATGAAGATTTGACTGTGGAGTTGTTTAATAATTCGAGGAACTTACCAAATTACTATCTATTTGATCTTTCTTCAATTTGGCAGGATAAGGGATAGTAGACTGATATTCTCTTTCTTATCTTGGATTTCATTATCTTCTTGCAGCTCTTTCCCACTCTTAAAAGTAATTGTCATCACACATTCTTTATGATTTGTACTTGTGGCACTAGGAAAAATCTTGTGTGGTCTTTCAGAACTTAACTTCTTTTAAATAAAAAGTAAAAGAATTAAATTTGAAGATGACGTATTTACAAGAGAAACATTGTTAGCTAACCAAAACGACGTAGCCTTGGAAAACAACTTAAACACACCGTAAATCTTCCTACTCCTCTCCAAAGGGCATACAGCGTCAACCCACTCATAAGGTAAGCCTTAAAATTTGTTGATTCTTGGAAATAATTCTCCCCCTCTCTGATGAAGTTCATCATAAGTCTCACCAAAGAGATGGGTTCTCCCGACTACGCCACCCTGCTCAGCTCACCTACATGTAAATGGTTTCCTACTTCTAATTATTACTGATTGATTGTACTAGTTAATTCTCCAAAAGGCTGCTAGGTTAGGATTTACTCTATCTGATCCTCGGATACATAGTAATTGCTCCCTAATTCTAGAAATTAGGGAGGAAAAAATATCATCCCTAGTGGGAATCTTACTCTAAAATCTCCTTAGGTTCCACTCTTCTCATAGTTCTTTGACTGTTGAAGCTAAAGAAATGATAAGAACTACCTTAGTAGACAAGAGAGAACCTTTCATTTGTAGGATCCATTTAAGAACATCCATAATCTTACTACGCATACTAGGTTGCAGACAAAGGTCTTGTAATCTACTCCAAATAACTTTAGAAAGATCACCAAGGAAGAAAAGATGGTCCCTAGAATCCACCTATCGTCCACATCAAATGCAAGCAATATTAGTAGCTATGTAAGGCATTCTATCCAACGTGTTAAAATTATATAAAGTAGCCAACCATAATATGAAAGAGTAACTAGGAATGAGAGATCCATGCCATACAATTGAGGACTATTAAACCTTAGAGGTTTTAGGGATCATCCAATCCCTAAATCTTGAATAATTAAAGATGCCTAGGGGTTGGTTGAGGCATTGTTAAGAATCATTGCTTCTAAGATTAGGGATGTAATTAGGAAGAAGATACTGCAATTTTGGAGAGAAATTACCCCACTTTCCCCTATTAGAAAAGAGTTAACCTTAAATTGGATAAGGATAGAGTTCCAACTAACCACAGCATGAGGAATTTTGATTAGGGGGCCTTGACCTGTCCAATTATCAAACCAAAAGGAAGTTGGTTGATCTAAGTTTCCAAGTTATGTTTTTTATTTCCCTAAGAAAACTTTAGGTGATTCCTCTATCCCAGCTTGTTTGCATTGTTATATGGATTATTCTAGGGTCTTAAAGCATTCTCCGTGTAATCCACGTGCTTAGGCTATAATGCTTGACAGTTTTGATTTGGATGTCATAGCCCACACACCTCACACTGCATAACTTGGAATAAGTTAGGATTCGTAGTTAATCCATCGATCTTCCTAGTCAATGCTTCAACTTGATTTGCCAATACCATAACTACATCTACTTCACATACTCTCATTGGCTTGCTAACTCTTACTCGAGAAGAGCACCACTAAGAATTGTTCATTCACATGTCTTCAATGAGGTCTTAAGTTGCTTTTATTGTTTTATTGTTTAGAGTACCCCCAACTACTTCATCTATCATCTGCCTCATTATTTGGTTGAGCCCATTATAGAAGGCTTGTATTTGCATCCACAATAGTAGACCATGATGTGGGCACGTTCGTAACACCTCCTTGAATCTCTATCATGCGTCATATAATGTCTCTGAATCAGCCTAGGAATAGAAGGAGATGTCATTCCTTAGTTTAATAGTTTTAACTAATGAGAAGTATTTTAGAAGGAATTTCTCTACTACTTGATCCCAAGAATTAAAGGATGACATAGACAAAGAATTTAACCATTACTTTACCCTGCCTTTCACTGAAAATAGAAATAGTCTCAATCTAATGACACCAATGATAATAAAAATAGTCTCAATCTGATGACATCATTGTTAGCACAATTGGCCTTAAAGGTATCATAAATCTCCAGAAAGTTTTTGACATATACGTTGGAGTCCTCATCTTGTAGTCTATCAAACTATGTAGAATGTTACCCTTTCTGAATAATAATTGGTTTAATCTCAAAATTGTTGCCATTGACATTGATCTTATGATGTTGAAATTTGTTTTAGTCAAATTTGGTCTAATATAATCGAACATAGTCCTTAGTTGGTCTACCATAGTTCTTGATTCTTTCGTATCAATCTAACCTTCCAAGTCCTCTATCTGCTGATCTAACTCGAATTCTCTAACTAGGGTTCCTTGGAGATTCCTAAGAATTGTTCTCTTAATCTCTATATCTTCATCAATTAGGTAAAATGATTTCTCTCGTGTTATAAGCTAACCTTAAGACCTATAGAAGTAATAAAACCAAAGAGTTAATAAAATAAGTAAGCAAATTAAAAATAAAAATAAAAATCAATAAAATAAGTAACAAGGACAAGAATAATAAAAGCAAGGTTTTCCTAATATTCTAATCCCCAACAAACTTTATTGATATAATTTTAAAATGTAAGTGCACGGTGCAGTTGTAGCTAACACTAGTAAGTACAGGTTAATCCCATGAGGGCCACAAGTACTATTAATGGTCTCTTTTGTATTTTTTTTAATTATTGAATAAAATGATGATTTAGTTTAAAGCTAAACTAAACTAGAATTCAATAGCGTCAAGAACTTGATTGATATAACTTTAAACTGCAAATGCAAGATGTAGCTTTAGCTAACACTAACAAGAGGTTGATCCCGTGAGGGGTACAAGTATTAGTAATGGCCTCTTTCGTATTTTCTAATTATTGAATAAGATGATGATTTAATTTGAAACCAAACTAGACTAGAATTCAACATAATAATAAATCAAGACAAATATGAAACAAAGATCTCTCAAGTATTAACCTTTTATCATACAATTCAATTATTAATCATTGGATTGTGAAAATTCTTATCTTCTACTAATATATTTCTCAAGACTATTAACAACTAATCCTTGATTGATTAACTAAAAACTTTTTCTAGTTAAAACCTTAAGATTACATTACATTAATTCATGAATTTCTCCATTAGATTTGACGCTAATCTAGAGGATTTATGTCGACGTATTTCTAGGTTTGCATAGAACTCCTTCCAATTATGGTAGATCTATTTATAAAAGAGGACTTCTCATTTTCAATCATATGAAATCAAATATTGAACTAATACCTTTGACATATTAATTCAACAATAGAAATACATAATTAAATTTTAATGAATCAATCAATCAAATTACATTAAATAAAGGATCAAATCATAGTATCCATCCTAACTTAGGGTTCATCTTCCAAAGCACTAAAAAAACTTAATTTCTAAATATAGAAATGATACAAACATCAAAAGGTTAGAAGAAGCATCAAAAAGAAAAGAATCCATAGATATGTATATCTCTCCTTCTTTCTAATGAATTCCCTTTGAATCCCTAATAAAAGGTTGCTCTATATTGGATCTTTTGAAGTAATCTTCATGTTTTCCTTGTCTTAGGTTAAGAATTATGTCTTTCACTCTAACTTTAGTCTCTAAATCCAACTCTAGTTGCTTCTCTTTCTGACTTCTCTTTATAATTTCCTTTTATATTAAAAAAAGTAGGGTTTTTGGATTTTACACGATCGTATGAGTGACCGTGTATCTCTAAAGCACTTAAGAATTGTGACTTTACACGTTCACAAGAGCTTACATGGTTGTGTATGTTACTTACACGTATCTCCACATGAGCAAAAATAGCGTCTTTGAAGCTTTACACATTTATAGTCTCTTACACAGTCGTTTATGCTACTTACATAGGTGTGTACACGAGCGCATATCTTTAAAACAACTCCAATTCTTTCATCTTATGGCACGATTTTTCCTGAATTCTCCTCCTTTTAATCTATAAAGGCAATTAAGACTTAAGAATGCGCTTAAAACAAAACAAATACTAAAAAAGCGTAAAACTCTAAAATAACAAGTAAAACACACTCAATATGGGCATAAAATTGTGTTAAGAAATCTAAATTCAAAGAATGAGACCTGCTCATATACTAATTTTTAGTCCCTAGATGGAATTGATGAGGTGAATTGTGTGTATTAATTTTTATCATATTTTTAAACTAATGAATGAATTACTTGCTCTAATGAATGCTCATAGAAAATTCATATCAAACAACTATAAAATAAGTATAACAATAATAAAAGAAAGTAAGGAAAAATAGACAAAATCGATTTATAATGGTTCAGTCCAACAACCTTATCCTAAAGCTCCATTTGATAATTCATTATCTTCTTCCTATAGTGGGCAAAAATAACTGTCCATACAATATCTTCTTTATCATGGAAGAAAAGGAACCTTTACAATGGTCTTGCTTTGTGATGGGTGAAGAGTAACTCTTTAAAAATCTTGTTCAAGATCAAAAAGAATCCTCATAAGTAAATCCCAAGAAATTTTCTTAATTAAAACAATTAAAAACTATTTTGCTTACTCACACCAATTAACAAAATCTCGATATATATTATGTAATACAAAATACATTCTCTACCCTCTCAAAACTCTTAGCAACTCTCTAATGTGTCTAATATTACCCCCGCAACTTATATAAAGTATTATTATGATTATGATTACGATTATAATTATGGTAATGATGATGATTATTATTGTTGTTGTTGTTGTTGTTGCTGTTGTTGTTGTTGCTGTTGTTATTGCTATTGCTGTTGTTGTTGTTGCTGCTGCTGTTGTTGCTGTTGTTATTGTTGTTGTTTTTCTTATTATTATTATTATTATTAATTTTTTCTCTTCATGTGGGTCATTTGGAAATAGTCTCTTTACTAGGTAAGAGTAAGGCTATGTATTATTGGATCTCCTTAAGCCCCTCATGTCAGTGGGATTTTTATTCGGTATTATTGTTGTAACTCATATGAAGCCTATTTATACTTAAAATAACTCAACATAGTTATAATGACTAGTAACAACATAGTTATAATGACTAGTAACAGTAGTATTGATCATCTATTTTGGCATATTGATTGACCATTTTGATATATTGGTTAACCAATATATTAACAAACTTCTAATGCATATTTTTAGAAGGCATTAATAGATTAGTTTATACAAAACCCTAGTATTGGTTACCCAAATCTTTACATTGGTTGATCAAACTTTATGAAACAAGTTTTTAAAAACTTCTTTAGTTCTTCTATAAACCAAAAGACACTCCTTTGACAAAAATTTGATTCATAACCATTTCAAAAGTTTCTAAAAAAGTTTGATGCCTTGAAAGGGTTTTCTTTAAAATTTTCCCAAATTTCTTCTTAATTATAATAAAGTCCATGCAATATGCCAAAAGTACGAATGATCACACATTGATTGAGCCTCAAGTTCATTTAAATGACACAGATAAAGTTAATAAAAGGATTATAATTATTTGCTTAAATCTTATTATGCTTAATTCCTTCTTGTTCTTTATTATTCACTTAAATGGCATATATGCTCTACTTTTTTCATTTTTTAATCATTTGACTACACAATTGATTCAATTGACTCCTTTGTTCACTTTACTTTTTAATTAAACTTGATCTTCCACACATTAACTTACTAATATCACCATAGATAAAAATATGGGGCCGTTTGGTTCTACTTCTGTTTTTCTGTTGTAGTTTTCAGTTTTCGTTTTCAGTTTTTTGTTTCTGTTTTTTTTTCAAATAAAAATAAAAACCT
>JAOSBM010000006.1:23898230-23908516 GCA_027568955.1 Erythroxylum tenue
AAATTCTACTAATCCTTACAGGAATAATTAACAAAATTATTCCATCAGACCTTATAACTTATTTCAATCATACTTAAATCAAAATCTAACCAAAACAATTAATCATTCAAAACCTCAAAAATAATTCGAATTTACGCCAAATTCATAAAAAAAAAGTTCCGGGGTCCAACACACTGTCCAATTATCAAACCAAAAGGAAGCCTTTTTCCCATTACCAATCTTACAAAACACAGTAGGATCTAATATGGTCTTTAGCTTAAACAATTGAGTCAGGAATCAAGAAAAGGAGGTTTTAATTGGTATGACCCAGATATTATTCCCCTTAAGGATATAGGTGTCAAACCATCTGATCCACAGTGATTCCTTCTCTAATAAAATATTCCACAACTTTTTGATCAACATAACCTTGTTTGTAACGCCAATGGAAATGAGCTCCAAACCTCCTTCTTCCTTTCTCTTGCAAACCTGAGACCATTTTCTTTTGGGATGGTGTCTCTCAGAATTGAGATTTCCCCAAAGGAATCTTTTAAATAATTTCTCCAAGGTCTTAATAACTCCTTTTGCAATGAACAAGTTAGAGGACCAATAAATGTGTAAGGAATTTAGCGCAGATTTTATAAGTTGCAATCAACCACTAAAGGATAAAATCTTATTCACACATATATTCATTCCCTTTTAGCCATACTTGTGATTTGAGAAATTGACCCCTCCATCTGACCTGCACTAGTTGCTAAGATGAAATGGCTTTTTTGAAAATTTATCTCCAGCCCTAATAACTCCTTAAAAGCCAAAAGAGTAGAAACAAGTAATTCCACTGATTTACAGTGAGCCTTAGAAAAGAGTAGAAGATTATTTGCAAAGCATAGATTAATAAGATCCACCCTTTTGCATTTATTATGGAATTTGAAGTGTTTGTTTTTCCCTACATTATGAAGAAGCATATGAGTAAGAGCCTCCACACAAAGATTAAACAGATAAGGGGATAAAGAGTCCCCTTGTCCTAGTCCTATAGCACTCTTAAATACACCAGTGGGTTCACCATTAATCATACTGAGGAGGGGGAAGTTATACAAGCCTCATTCCTTTTAATAAAAGCCATAGGAAATCCCAAAGTCTTCAAAATTTGTAATATAAAATCGTATTTAACACAATCATAAGCCTTTAGAAAATCTACTTTAATGACACAATTAGGGGAGTATATTTTCCTCTAATATCCTTTACTAAGTTTTTGAATAATTGATACATTATCACCAATCATTATACCTTGCAAAAAGGCAATTTAATTATCAAAGATAAGAGTGTTCAACACTATCTTCAATCTATTAGCCAAAATTTTAGAAATCACCTTATAGAGGAAGTTTAAGGATGCAATAGGCCAATAGTCCTTGAAAGATGTAGGATTAGAGCTCGTAGGAACTAAGAAAATGTGAGTCCTATTTAACTCTTTAACAAGAGTTGCTATAGAGAAGAATTCTTTAATAGCTCTTTTCACCATATATAAGACTAGAATCCCTCCAAGACTTCTGTAAAAACTGCCATTAAAACCGTCTGGGCTTGGGGATTTATTAAGATTCTTCTGAAAGAATATGTCTTCTATTTCTTTATCACTAACGAGCTTAATGAGTAATTTAGAATGCTTCCACGTAATTCTCATCTTCATAAATGATAGTAACAAAGGAGATGTTTATTGACTTTGAATGGCCATATAATCTCCTAAAATGTTTCTCCGCTTCAGCAAGAAGATCCTTATGCTTAGAGATTGTAGAGCCATCAGTCAAGGTTATAGGACAGTTTTGGTTAGCATTCCTTCAAGCCACAATAGAGTCGAAGGAAAATTTAGAATGTCTCCCCCCTGAGCTAGTTAAATTTGTCTCTCTATTCCAAAAGACTTAAATGATCCTTTCTAATAGATAGATATCTACTCATCAGCTCTCTCTCCTTCTATAACAAGAGATCATTTCTAGGATTCCTTACTAGTTCCCCCTGAACAACTAAGCGCTCCTCCTTATAGAGGGAAAATTTGGTGTAGCTTATACTATACGTCTCCTAAATCACTTGAAACTGTATTGTGTTATCGATATCTTAAGTGCAATTTGGCATTTCCAAAGTCAATGTGGCGACGAACTTAAGTGTCAACTCTTTACAAATAGATTCCTTGATCACAAAGAAATGATCTCAACCACCAATGTTGATCAGATCTCGAGCATCCTGACTTGACCTAATTTGGTTGAGACCACCTAATCAGTAATTATTCTCTCGATATTTGGCTTAGACTTCAATGTCTTGTATAGAGCATTGTGGGCTAACATTGTGAAGTTAAGCATGGGATGTACCATTGATGAAAGTTTTGTCTACTTTGACTGTTTGGGCAGTTGTTTTCATATACTCTCGCTATTTGGTCTCTTCTTAAGCACTTCTTTTTCCTACCACTGGTGTGGTATATTTGCCCTCTTTATTATTATTCCTTAAAATATGAATATAAATAAACATTTCCAAAATAAAAGGAAATAATATATGCTAATCAAATCACAATAACCAAAACACCATAATGTAATCCCATGATAAATTAGTTACAGATTAATAAAAAATATCAAATGAACCACAAATTAGTTAATAACTATAGAATACAGTTGCATTAATAACCCAAAATATTCCAAAATTTCCAACTTAATCAAACAAAACACTCTAATATTAATAATTCACAAAATCAAAATTAATTTACTAAACATCATATTTAAATTAAGTGAAACCTAACCAAAACAAAATTTCCTAATATAATGCAATCAAAATAGCAAAAAAAACCCAAATACTTAATTCATGTAAAACATGAGAAATTGCAATGTTGAATTTAGATAAAACCAATCAACAACCCTTAAAGATTCAAATTCATATGAATTAGGATAAATTCCCAAGAAAAATTTGAATTTAGCATGCAAAATAGCCAAAAGAAATTAATTTAAACCCTAAAAACTCTTCTAATTACATGAGTAATCACAAATAATAATTCCATACCTATATTCCCCAAAAATTGTTTAACAGCTAAAGAATAATGAAAAAAAAGTATAAAACATACCTTAAACTGTTGAAATTTTAAGAAAAATAAGTTGAAGTTTGATTTTTTCATAAGGGAGAAGTGGGAGAGTGTTGCCTAGAGGAGATAAATAGGAGGGAAAGTGAAAAGGTGAGCTTTTGGGTGGAAGGGAGAGATTTTAAGAAGATTTTGCTCAATACAGGCTTGTATCTACCTCGCGTTAAAAAATTTAGAGTTTAATTTTAAAGAACAACGTCATATTCGACTTGAAATTGGCACATTGGATTTTACCATAGGCGTGTTCAATAAACATATTATGATAAGGTTGAACATGACAGTGTATCTAGATTGTGTTAAAAACAAAAATAATAAGATAAACTAGACGGGCATGTTGGAAATTAACATAGTTGTATTGATTCTAAAATTAAAACACCTTAAAACTACACAACCACTAATGTGAATGTGTTAGCGGGTATGTATCTTTTTGTAACTTTTTTTTTCAAAAACAAGGAAAAGAAGACATAATTCAACACAGTCACCTATATGGGCATATTGGTAGTTATGTTTCTTTCTATTTCTTAAACACTTGGTTTTCGTAACATGGGTATGCTAGTGGGTGTATAGGTAATTAGATTGATTTTTTCAACAATATGGTCATTAAGATAGATGTGTTAGTGCCCAAATTTATTTATGTAACTTTTTGCACCTCACCTCTGTATGGAGCATGGTCTATTTCTACTCAAAATGGTCATGCTAATGGGCATATAACTCTTTGTAACCTTTTTGATTTAGCCAAATTTCCACTTTCCTTCTAATGTGAAAATCCATAATATAGGCCTAAGGCATAAAATATAAAAAATAGCGATCGTAATCTAAGAAAAAAAATTTTATATTAAGCCACAAGATTAACATAGATATAAATTAAACTATGAAAACTAAAACCAAAATCCCAAAATAAAAATAAATGGAAAATAATTACCAATTAAATTTAGGTTGCCCCTTAAGAAATGCTTGTTTAACGTCATTAGGTTGACATTCTCACTTCAACTCAGCCTAGATTTATAACTAGCAGCTTGCTTCTACCTTTCATCCCAAATAAGTGTTTATTATTTTACAAATAGGCCACTTGCTATAATATAATGACATATGACTTCAAATTAATAAGACCAAGTAAATCCATTAATGCCTTTTTTACTAATGAATTGTCAATATAACAAGGAATAAAAAATCCTTGGCTCTTTGATTAACTCTGATAGTTTGTTATTTGAGAAGCAGAAGCCTTCTATACTTAAGATGACTATCGATAATTCTTCGACAGTCTCCTTATTTGACTTTCCTCTTCATCTTCCTTGTCGTTTTGAATAACAACTTCCTCCCTTTTTTCAACTGATAACTTCTCTCTACTCTATAAGGTTATTATATTCACATATTCCCTAAAATCTTGCTTGGTTTATCCAAATAAAGCACCTAGATCTTAGATTTTATAGAGGCAACCTTGGTTGAAGTAATGAATTTTATAAGGAAACCCTTTAGATATTACCACTCCTCTTATTGCTCTTTTTCTATAAATCTTAATCACATGTGATCATGCTATGTAAAGTCGTAATAACTGCTCCACTATAAATTATAAGTATTGTTAGGGCCCAAATTTTTTTATTTATTTTATTAAGCATGATTTGAATAAATTATGTGGTCGTGCTAGATAAATCATTTTATTTGGAGTTTACTTATTATGTCAAGGTTGGGAGGATTTATTGCATGGATTTATGGAATTTAAGTGTTAATGTTGTAAGAATGTATCAAGGGCATTTTTGGAAGATCACTTAAGTTTAAAAGCTTTAAGGCTTTAAATGAAGGGCAAATGGACTTTTTAGAATTATAAAGGGTATAAAAAGAAGAAGAAGTTATTGTCTTGCTTTAAAATGAAGAAGAGATCGTGGAGGGAGAAGAGAGGAAAGAAGGAAAATTAGGGTTTTGGAAATCTTGAAGACTTTGAGGGTAAAACAAGTTTAAGCATCAACCCTTCTTGATTTGTTAAATGAAGCATTTTTGGTGATAGTTAGAAGTGAGAATGAAGTAAATATGTGTAGGAGATTGTTGAGGAGTGGTTTATGTAAATGTTTTAGTGTTTAGTTAATAATCATAGATAGATTATGATGTATTTGTAAATGATATTGGGTTGAAATCAAGTTATAAATGAAGTAGAAGAGATGGTTTAGGGTTAAGATGGGTTATATGTGAAAGATGGGAAGTAAAAAGTTGGAAAATGTAGCAAAAAATGTTCCCGGAGTACATTTCTGTAAAAGTTCGTCACGGCCAACTTTCCAACGCAAACATACTTTGGTATTTTGGGCATAACATTTTCTGTAGATGTCCAAATGAGGTGATTTTTGATTTGATGTAAACTAGAGACATAGGGCTACAATTGGTCTAATGAAATGGAGTTTTAATTAAGTCTCTAAGGATATCAATTTTTGAAGGGAAGTTAAATATAGAATGTTGTGTTAGTATTGGAACAAACCAAAAATGATTGGGGCATAACTTTTAGAGTATTGAACCAAATTGAATGATTTTGGAGTCATTAGAAACTTAAGACAATGGGGAACATTGTTCTAGAAGAAAGTATTATCAAATTTCTTCATTTACCTGATCATAAATTAGAATTCCAATTAAATATAATTTTTGGCTATTGTTAAAGGAAATCAAGGAAGGCAAGAGGAGCAAAGGGTGAGGCACTTTTGAGCAAGTTATAAGCAAGGATTCTTAAGGTGGGATTCACGTTTATAATTTAGTAATGAGCCATTAATGTTTTCTTACAAATCAAGAATGATTTCAATTACTTCATAAATGTTGCTTTTGAATGATCTGCAAAATTGCTACATGTTTCAGTATATGAATTTTGTTGATGAATTTCAAAATAAAGATGGAAATGCATTTAAACATTTTATGTTATGCCTTGGAAAATTCATGGCATTTTGTATATTCGGAAAAGAAGAAAAAGCATGAAAGTATGATGAAATGATTTGAGAATAAATTTGCTTGTGATTGGGCAAGAGAGGAACGTTTCGTTAGTCACGTGCACGTTGACCTATAGCCTTCTGCTGGCTGCCCGCTTGAGGCCACGAGATCTTGAAAAATCGAACTCGTTTTGTTCACAGTATAAACTTCGATTTATCCATTTTGTTCCACGGAACTCTCGAGTCATTTGTTTGTGCATTGTATTTTTGTATAGTCATGAATGGTGCACAATTGTGTGTTATGTGATGATATTTGAACTATGAGTTTGAGATTAAGATTGTGAATTTGTTTGAAAAATTGAGAACTATGCGTTTTATAAATTTCTATGACAAATGACACATTTCAATGATTTTGCTTATTCTTCATTATAAACTTGTTACCCACGAGCTTTAAGCTCACCCCCATTCTCCTCCCTATGTCCAGGTGATGAGCAAAAGATTAAGTGAAAGAGGATCAAGACCTAACTCCGATTTTGTATATTTTTGTATTTTAAGCTAGATTTTGTAACCATGAGGCTTTAGTCACATTTCAAGTATTATTGGTTCAAATACCTTATGTATTTTGGGGATTTTTGATACATTGATGTATTGTGGTTTGAAATGTCATTACGGCTTTGTAAGAACTCTTATCTTTTGATGTTAATGAATTATGAATTATGTATGGATGATGTTAAGTGGAAATATGAATTTGCATATGGATAAGGTTGAAATGATGAATTTTGATCATGAATTGTTGATACATAAGTGAGATGTTGTGGGAGAAAGATAGGAATTATGAATAATGAGAATTAGTCATGAGAAATGAATTAAATGAGTAGAGATTAGAGAGTTGAATGAAATAACATTGGTAATTGAATTGTCATGAAATGATGTTACCTTAGTGGGATTGAATTCGGGACAACTTAGAGTGAAAGTAAGGATTTAATAGTCTTATGATATTCCGCAAGAGTTAAGATAAGAGTAATTGTAGAAACCATTAGAAATTTTAGGTTTAGGGGTTGAGATTTTAGGGGTTTCGCCTCGTCGCGGCGAACTTTTCCCGAAGGATCTCAACAAGTTCCCGTCCGTTTGCCGCGGTAAAACTCCTTAGCTTAACCACGGCGAAGTCAATCTTTCAAGGTCGCCGTGGCAAACTTTTCCTGATGGGGTTAGTGGAGTTTTCTCTCGAAGAATTTTGGAAGGTACAATATGATTGAGGACATAATCATAAGAATGGATTGTCGTTTATCAATTGATCAAAAAAATCGGAATGGTATGAGACTTTAAGCTTCATGATTTGATTGGATTATGCTCACGTTTGCATGACAAGCAATAATACGCTCTCGTTTTATGGTTCAAGGGTTGGACTCCGAAAACGGGGCCCAACAGTTTTGCCAACTCGTGATTTTTCTGCAAGTAAAAAACTCCTCTCTATACGGTGCATCTTCCAGACCGAGGGTCACCCTAAATTCTTATAAGTCTTTCATCAGGTATGCAGATTGGGGATGGCAACCGAGCCTTTCATTGGCCGTACATACACAATTAAAATCTCTTGTTACTCGCCAGGGTATCGTCAGATCTATATTCAGCCCCAATAATTTATGCCATAATGCCCTTTGCTGAGTAACACTGTATAGTCCATAGACACAAGTCACCAGAAATCCCACATGAGTGATTCGGCAACGTATACTGCAAGGAATGAACTGATCTCCTTGGTCCAGGATAGTGCAATAATAGTAAGAAGGATCCCATGCAATGACCATACGGCCTCCTGTAATATCCTCACAATTATTCCTATACTCCCATCTGAAGAACCTATTTCGCATCAGAGTCTCTAATCCCTTCCTATCAAGTTTAGTTTCCAAAAAATATACAATTTTACATTTGTGTTGCCTAGTAAGGAGGCTAAAACTAAGTTGTCGTGAGGCTTTGTTTAGGCCCCGGACATTCCAATACAGAAACGTCATTTCTTCGATAAGGAGGGTCTTACCCCTCTTTCATTCCTAATATCTCCCGCACTATGTTTATCCCTCTCTATATTGCCTATTTTCGGGTTATTCCCTTCAGATATTTTTCTAGTGGACACTGCCTTTCCTTTATTGCTATGTTTATCAAGCTGCACTCTTTGCCATTCTTCTCCCTTAGTCAATTTTCCCTCCCTCCGTATTTGAGTTGCATGTTGTTCCCCTTCATCACTAATTTTGGTTGGTTCGTGTCGGATTCCATTATGCTATCATTCTGTACCCATGCCTTGTTCACAGTAGTGTGGAGGCTTGTGTCCTGATTCCCCTTCTGATTTTCAGTTGTCCTAGCCTAAGCTTGGCTACACATACCATCCGCCCTACTAGCTGCCCCTTTATTCTGTGGATTCCCCACTTTCTTGCCCCTCTCAATGATATTCCCCTTCAGCACCTGCTGGAGACTGTTGTCCTTGTTTTTACATACAAATGGATTATGTCCAAATTGTTTGCAAAAACAGCAGTAACTTGGGAACATTTCATTGACCACCAGTTGAGTATACCTTGTGTCCCCCGCATCTTAACTTCAAAACTTGTTGTTAGCATTCTTGACACATCCACCTATACCAATATCCTTGCATAGCTAATTTTGATTTTATTGCCCATGATTTTATCAGTGCAGATCAGTTTACCAACCTAGGAACGGAGCTTGGATAAGCCATTCTCATTCCACAAACCCAGTGGAACATTCGAAAACTGAATCGATATGGGGACTTCCATAAACTCTTGATAGTTGAAGGCAAATCCCTTGGCCAATGTTTTCAGCAATAGGGTCTTCCCAAACAAAAGGTAAGGGCCTCCAACCAAAACACTGGTTCGATCTTCCTTGGTGTCAAATTGGAACACTAACCATCCCTGGTCGTGTGGTAGCAATCTGCACTTGACTCCCCACTTGGCTATCAACCCCTCCACTGCTCTCATCCCCGAAAAATGCCCAGTAAAGCAGCCGACTAAACAGTACCCCCATTCCTCCTCAATTGGATTGAAATTGTCTGTAGTCATTGTGACTGCATCCTCAATATGCTTGTAAGCCCAGTTGAAGTCCTTCCTTCAATTCGCGATTGTTCCTAGAGAGGCTGACCAAGGTAGGTTTTTTCTGTTCTACGACAGCAAAGGTGCGACTGGGCATTTTGTCGAACATCTTGTGTGCAGTCTCCGACTTGGAACTTCCAGAACTATCGGAAGTAGCCGAATCCTCACTCCCCTCTTCAGACACATCATCGGATGTGGATGCTTCGTCATCCCCCAGCTCTTCACTACATATTAACCCAGAAAAGACATTATGCAATTTGTTCACTTGCTTACCTGTGCTAGTTCTGTGCCCCGGCATCGCTAGTCGCTCTTGCTATTCAGTGTTTGTCTCTAGTTGGAGAGGACCACAAAGGCTCGCATCTGATTGTGTTCCAGCATTTCTTTGTGTAGGGTCCCATTTTCGGAACCCAACTCTTGCGGACTCATACATCTGTTGGACCTCACTTGTTTTCAGAGTCCTACGCTTGCTCTGATACCACTCATGTTGGATCCCGCTTGTTTCCATGTTGGGACCCGATCTCGAAGTCGGACCCCAACTGGAGAAACGAAATTCGAATCCGAAAACGATGTGTGGAAACGAAAATCGAAAGCAGAATCGAATACTCGAAATCATGTGTCGGAAAATCCAAAGCGAAACTACATAATACGAAAGAATGAACGGATCGGAAATCAAAGCGAAGCAAAAATAAAGCGGAATCACAAGCGAAAATATAACGGAAACGAATCAAATACAACGGACATCAAAGCAACCAAAACGCTTAAACGAACCGAACACAAATCTGACATCCGAGGCTCAATTAGTGAAAGTATCGAAAATCAAAAGTCGAAGCGGAAATAAATCAAACAAATCGAACGCGGATTCGACAGAATGGAACGGATCTATAAAACGAAAGCAACTCGCGTAAAGAACGGATAAAAATGTCCGAAGCGCGGAAAACGAAATGCCGAAGCAAATTTGAAGCGAAGCAACTTTCCGACATCTAAGAACAAAACGACAGTAAATGAAACTAACGTGTTGCGTTGGAATCCCTAAGACTAACCATTTCAAAATCCGGTCTATATTTTTTTTCTCATTTCTTTCATCTTTAATCAACCTTATACAATATAATTTCCTTATTCAGAAATTCATCCTCATGCCAATCTCAAAACATCTTATACATACATACATACCCCAAATTTCATCCATAAACCAAATTCTTATCTCATTTA